>CM035186.1:10310654-10325101 GCA_020233015.1 Callinectes sapidus | reverse complement strand
TGGTTACCTCGCAACGTGGTAGGTAGAGGCCCGGAGATATCCACAGCCACTCTCTCCATGGGTGCACCAACACAATGCAGCTGTAGAGGCGCGCGAGTCCGCCTTGCGGGTCCCTTCTTGGCGCAGCACGTGTCACAGGCTTTGCACCACTCCTGCACGTCTGCACGCATCCGCACCCATTAAAAACGCTGGCGGAGGCGGCTCAGAGTCTTCCTTTCTCCCAAGTGTCCACTCGTGAGACCTGCGTGTAGCTCCTGCAGAAGTTCCGCCCTCAGAGAGCGCGGTACCACAACCAGCCAGGATGAGTCGCCCCCTCTTGTCTTCGCCCAACACTTCAGCAACACGCCCTGATCCAACTTCAGCGTGGCCCACTGCTCCACTAAGTGCTTGGTGGAAGGACTCTCAGCCGCCACCTCCTCCCAGCCTGGTCGCTCGTCGCCTGCCTCCAACCAGCGAATAACAGGAGCGAGGTCAGCGTCCTCCCGTTGTGCCTTCCTCCACTTGTCGTTCGTCTCCTCTGCGTCCCCACGGACTTGCAACCAGCGAGCTACTGTGTCGGATTCCTCACCAACACAGTGGGTGCATTCAGCCTCACAGGGGCGGCGGCTCAGGCTGTCGGCGTTGTTGTGTGCTCTGCCTGATCGGTGTACCATGCTGTTGTCGTACTCCTCCAGCTTCCCCAACCACCGCGCTAACTGTCCCTCGGGCCTCCTCATCGTCTTGAGCCACCTCAGAGCTGCATGGTCGGTTCTCACAACGAACTTAGCACCATACAGGTAGGGGTGAAAGTGTTCCAGGCTCTTCACCACCGCCAGCAGCTCCTTTCGGGTGACACAATAGTTGCGCTCTGGCTTGCTGAGCTTGGCGCTGTAATAAGCAACTACGTGTTCTTTTCCGTCCTTCTCCTGCGAAAGCACGGCCCCGATACCTTCTGAGCTTGCGTCAGTGTCCACCACGTACGGGCGACTCGGATCTGGGTAAGGCATCACCGGTGCTTCCGTCAGCGTGACCTTCAAGCCATCAAAAGCCTCCTGGCAGGCCTCTGTCCACTTGAAGGCTGCTCCTTTCCTCGTGAGTTGGTGAAGTGGTGCTGCGATGGTGGCGAAGTCCCGCACGAAGTGCCGATAGTAGGTGCAAAGCCCCAGGAAACTTCGGACCTCCCCATCATTCCTGGGCACGGGCCAGTCTCATACCACTGCTACTTTTTGCGGATCAGTCCGCACTCCATCACGCCCAACGATGTGACCCAGGAACGCCACCTCGTGCTGGAAAAACAAACACTTTTTAGGGCTGAGCTTAAGGTTGGCCTTTCTTAGCCGCTGCAACACTTCTTCTATCCGCCCCAGCTCCTCCTCGAAGGTGCGCCCGAAGACGATGACGTCATCGATGTAGACCAGCGCCGTCTTCCATTGCAGGCCATCGAGCACTCTCTCCATGAGGCGCTCGAAGCAGCTAGGGGCGTTACAGAGACCAAAGGGCAGTACCTTGAACTGCCACAGCCCTTGGCCAAACGAAAACGCGGTTTTAGGTTTGTCTTCCTCGGCCATTTCGACTTGGTGGTATCCCGACTTGAGGTCCATTGTAGAGAACCAGCTGGCACCAGCGAGGGCGTCCAATGTGTCGTCAATTCTAGGCAGGGGGTAGGAGTCCTTCTCCGTAACGTTGTTCAAGGCCCGGTAGTCCACACAGAAGCGTGTTGTGCCGTCCTTCTTCACCAAGACAACAGCTGCTGACCATGGGCTATCAGAGCGCTCTACTACCCCCTGTACCGCCAGTTCAGTGACTAGCTTCATCTCCTCCCTCCTGGCGGGTGCAATTCTCCTGGGGGTATGCTTGATGGGGAGGCTGTTACCGGTGCGGATGCTGTGCTTCATTAAGTCGGTGCGACCCAGATCCTTGTCATCCCGACTGAACACATCAGCATACTGGTTTAGGGTTTGCTGCATCCTCTCTGCCTGGTCTTGGGTAAGGTTGGTGGCACTCCTCGACAGGTCTTGCAAGTGCACTGGCAGCGGCCCTGGCTGGCCAGAAGGTTCAGCTAACACCCCGCTCTCCTGCTGCTCCATCTGAAGCTCCACTTCTTCGCAGGTGCCCAGCTTGGCACCAGCTGGGATCTCACGTGTCTTGTCCGATAAGTTGGCTATCAACACGTTAACCATCTCCTCCCCAGCTTTTACGAGGCTCCGTCCTACTGCTATACCCACAGGTAGCGGCAGCTCTCCAGTGGGCTCCATCATGCCGTCTGCTCCCTGCATACTCCGCGACAGTCAACACAGGACCCGAGCTTCCGTCCCAGGGGTAAGGCTCACTGGTGCGGCAGCAATCACCTCGGCACAAGTGTCTTGAAGGAGCAAGGGCACCTCTTCTCCATGCACCCTCATCGTCAAGCTCCCGAAATCCAAACATGCCTTGCTCTGCACGAGGTAATCCAAGCCCAGCAAACAGGGTTCCTGTAGGTCTGCCACGTACACCGGCAGACGCTCCTCCTCACCGCCGACACTAACTCGAGTCTCCACTGGGTCCTTCATCCGCACACAGTGCCCCGTGACCCCACAAAGCCATCGCTGAGAATCAGGGAGGTGCTGCGCGTGTACCACATCCTTATGGATGAACGTCCTCTCCGCTCCAGTGTCAATGACCATGCGGCATGGCCACCCGTCCAGGACACCATCCACTTTGACTGCCCTGACTGCTGTGTTGAGGCGATTTACGTTGCACAGGGCCCTGAGGTGGCTGGCTGGTGTTCGGCCCCCGCACACAGCCCAGCTCCGTTTCCCGCCGGCACGACGTCCTTGGGCTTTGGGCAGGCTCCAGAAAAGTGGCCTGGCTGGCCACAACTCCAACAGCAAGGCTCGAATTTAGGGAAAGGCAGCTGGTCAAGAGAGTGCGTCCTTCGCCCCTTTGAACATTGCCTGTGCATATGGCCTCTCTCGCCACAGCCCCAACAGGAACCTTTGAAATCCCCAGCAGTTGTCCTCTCTGCTCCCGTTGGTTTGGGAGTTGCTGGCTTATCCACCTGCGTCCTAAGAGCCCTGAAGTCGTGGCGGGGCTTCCCTGTCACCTCCTCTCCCTCATTCCCCGTGGTGTGGAGGAAAGACTCGAATTCCAAGGCCCTGGCCAGCGCCTCCCTGAGATCCTGTGGGTGTGCCTGTTTCACGTAGATCTGGAGTTGTTGTTGCTGCAGGGCGTGTATAAAGTGGTCGCTAGACAACACGGCCACCATGTCCTCTGGGGCCGTTGGATAGGCACGTCGCACCAGCGACTCCATATCCTGTGCTAGGGCTGGCAGTGGCTCACCCCTTCCCCGCACTCTGCCCTTCAAACGGGCGTGATAAACTTCCACCTGGTACTGTTGTCCAAACTTGCGCTGGAGCCCCTCCACTACACACGGGTAAGATGACCGCTGCTCCGAGGACAGGTGACCCAGCACTTCCACTGCTGGTCCACGCAGACAGGACACAAGTTGCAAGCCCCGTTCAGCCTCATCCCAGTCCATAGCGTCGGCCAGCATGACAAACTGGGCCTGGTAAGCTTCCCAGGTCACACTGCCATCAAACTCAGCCGGCTTACTTCTTCCTGTGCGGCGGTCAAGTGCGGCACGAGGGGAAGGAGGAGGAGAGTGGGTCATCGGGGGGTTGTCGAGCGCCGACACCGTGCTGTGGCGCCGCCCACCCATGTGCGAAGCACACCCTGCAGGCTTAACATCGCTTGTCGCCCCCTCATCACTCTGCCTGACACTGGCTTGCTGCATCACAACCCGTCGTAACGAAGCCACTTCCTCTTGCATGGGACGACCCACTTCCTCCAGTGCTGCCACTTCCTCCCTTACGGTGCGTCCCAGCTTATCCAATTCTGCCACTTCCTCTTTCATCTCTTGTGCCCCTGTGCAGACGTCGTGCACTTCAGTCAGTGACTCAGCCCTGATTTCGCCGCACAGATCCTCCACAAACTGCCGCGTCTCTGTTCTTATGGACTCGAGGCCTCTTTGTACCACCTCACGCATCTCCTGTGCCTGTGTGTCCATTTTCTGCACCTGTGCCTGTGCTAAATCTTTCATTTCCTGTGTTTGTGCCAGTGCCTGTATATCCATTTTGGCCATAAGTGATTGCAACATTTCTATCACTCCAGGAGCCTTACTTCCTGATGACCCACCAACAGCACTGTTGTCCTTGTCAGTCATCTTGATTGACGACCTGGTTCAACAACGACACGTAAGAATCAGTCCACATATAACAGGACAGATCCCACTTCTGACACCACTTGTTACGTTGCTGCGGGGGGGGTTCGTTACGTGTGTTGTTAACGAGGTCACAGGTACGGATAGGTAAACACATGAAACTTCACACCAGTTCTTCATTTACAACACCATAAGTACAGAAAGGCACAAGATACATCCACAGTAGGCACAAACACTGTCTCTCGTACGTCACATACAGCACGGGAAGCGTGGTCTCCAGGGACGAGGGGTTTGGCGCGGCAGAGTAAGTAATCCAGGTAGGCAGAGTAGTAATCCATGAGGCGGGTGGAGGTTAACTGCCTCACACTTTTTGCCCATACTACCTCGGCACCTCTGTCCCGAACCCCCTCGCTGCTCCATGGAGCCCCGAGCCAGGCGGACATTGCCACGTCACCCCTTCCAACACACACACACACACACACACCTTCGCAACAATATCTACCAAGGTAATGATATATTTGAAAATGGAGAAATCGGAATAGTATCTAGCTCATTTTGTTATATACTTCTTGCTCTCTGACCGATGATGGTGGTTAATAATATTTTTAATACTTTATTCTGTGTTATGATGACACATAAATAAAAAAGATTTTGTTTCCTAAATGACAAATCTGCCAGTTTTTCTAGACCATAGCAAACACCCAATTCAGAAACATAACTTACAAAATGTAAAGATAAACTAAATATATATATATATATATATATATATATATCATAAAAGATGTCTTTAGGAATACTATGAATGAAGATATAGGGAAGGTGAAAGTAGTATGAGCACAACAGGCACACACCACACCCACACTTCAGTAATATGCACACACACACACACACACACACACACACACACACACACACACACACACACACACACACACACACACACACTTAGTCTCTCCTAAGCTCTGAAGAATAGCCATTATCTGCCAGCCACTGAATGATCACTGGGCCATTTTTGTTCATCCATTCAATGTTGTTCTGAGTGCGTTCAATAGCCTGGGCTACGGCTCGCTTGGCAGTACCCAAGTTGTTTATGTTCGCTGACTGGAACTGTTTGAGCTGCAAGTGAACACAAAAGCAAATTTCAGTCTTAAGATTTTTGTCACAGTTTCTTTATTTTAATACAATGGTGCCTTGAGTTACAAGTTTAATTCATACCATGGTGAAGCTAGTATTTTTTTCCTTTTTTTAACTCACTGAGACATTTGGTCAGCTGTAGTGTACAAAACTGGCCACCCAGAGGAGACTAGCTACTCTATTAATTGCAGAAGAGCTCTTTGACAAACCTACACTTTTACTATAAGCATTACTTAGGTAGACAGGAGAAGAAAAGAGAACAGGATGCAGAGTCTTGTGAGGCATATGTTTACAACATTGTTCCCCTGAAGCTTAATGTCCTTCATTGTTTCTTGCCTTCTTCTTTTATCTTTTTTTTAAGAATATTCAGGAAGTGAGTTAGGCATGTCATTACATGGTGCTACTTGCTTGGAACAATGGTCTGACAAAAAAAATCTATCTAAATAATTGCACAAAGAATACAAAATGCCAGCAAAGCATGAGAGATGCTTCCACGGTGAATTAGAAAAAAAAAATTCATTGAACAGCTCACCTTCATGCTGGGTGTTTGTTACTCAAAATAATGGCAGCTTATGTTGGGCTTGATCGTAACTGGAATTTCGACTTGCAAGTCAAAAGTGAATAATTGACCAGGTGACAGCTGGTATATCAGATCACTTGTAAGTAGGAGCACTCGTAACTCAAGGTTCCACTATATATGAAGATTTGTGAAATTTGATAGAAAGCGTCATATTAATTAGATATCGTATCACGTTATATGAAGACAGTCATTAACACTCCTAATGAGAGACAAGAGAAAAACTAATTGTCCGCCTTGTCTTACCTCATTAAGCTGTAATTCCTTGTTCATGCCTTCAGTTCCAGACTTGATCAGACGAGGGAGAGTGAATAGGCCACCACCCAAACTGTAATGACAGTCATAATATATATAGTGTGTATATATCACCTCTTCTTCAATGACACTCAACTGTTCCCCTTACTTATAATCTAAACTGGAAACTTTACATATCATCTCTTGTTAAAACAAATTCTATGAAGTTATGCATTCTGAGGCATCTCTACCAGTTTTTATCACCCTCAACTGCTAATTCTGTAAATATATGATGAACTCTTAATATGAAGCATGAAATAGTCAGACGGTGGAGGAGAGGGAGAAACAAGCCCTGAATCATTTAAGGAAGATTTTTTTATAGGAAAGACTTGAGTGAAAAGCTCAGCTTTATAAATAGATGAGATACCACTGGTGTCTCAAGTTACAATAAATGAATGAAATATGAAGAAGCAAAGTTATTAAGGTGATTTTGACTTGGTGTTAGAAATGATGAGGAGAGTTAGATCTTCAAATTTTCACTACTATTAATGAATGAATTTTTTGGCTAGTTGGGAAATGGACCTGCATAATTCTTGATAGAAATATGAATGAAGTGCATGTGATAAAAGTGATGGAAGAATAATCAGAGAGGTATCCTTTTGATACAATGGATGTGGAATATCACTCACTCTTTTCTAATGCTGAAAACCACAAAATATTGAAGGGAAAATTTTCTGAAAAATTATATACAGTACATACTTTTAAATTATATATCTACATTAGATATCACATTATTTTGCTTTTAATGGATTTAGTTATGGAAATGTACGTGTACTTTGTACATCTGTGCAGATGTACAGAATGTTGGCAATCTATCACTTGTAATATGTATACTTACTAGTCTGTAATGTTATGCCACTGGTCTCTCAAGTAGGTCCAGGCCATGTCTCTTCCCACTTCATTTGAAGCCACAGCCTGGAACACCCGGGCTGCATCTTGTTTCCTAATGCCTGAGTCATCAATGAAGGCCATCTCCAGATATCTGGTAAAATGATCATCTTGGTTATTTATTATTTTATGCTTATATTTACTGGTCTTTAACTGATATATGCTGGATACCACATTTGTATGCTTGTGTAATTTATTTCATATTCTTTTCATGTGTGATAGACTGTCAGTAAGTATCAGTAAGTACAATCATGTGGAATAGTTTTTCTATTCATTTTTATGCCCTAAACATTATTTGATGGATTTTCAATACCTAATTTATGATACTGTAATACTGAGATGCTCTTCTTACGGATCACTATATATTATAATTAGAAGTACAATCTTATCAATCATGATATACAATACGTATTTACTGCATGAAATTGTTTGGTGGAAGAATATAATCTCACCTTGACAGAATCCAAATTTTCTTGGAACAGCCAAGTGCTGTGAGTAGTCTGCTTTTTTCTGAACCAACATTTGAGTTAAGGTATTGATTCCATGCAAACTCCCATTCCTTGCTCTTGCCTGCAGCTATGGCAGTGCAATACACCACATCCTTCAGGTTTGGAGAGATGATGCTGGAAATGTGCAAGTATAAGAAATAGCCTCCATGAGGATAGTACAGGGGTAAATTTTGTTGTGGATCATAATGTTTGACTTAAAAAGACTCTTCACACAATGCTCTGAAAGTCATTTGACTAACATTCTCAATATGCTTTCACCTGTCACTTCCTGGGTTCATCATCCACTGCTTGAAGAGACTGATAGACTGTGTTACACAGTCTTCATGACCCAGTTTGCAGGCCCACTGCAGCATCTTTACTCTCTTGCGCTGGTCAACGTGGGGGTCAGTTGGAGAGTCTTGGAACCCAACAGACATGTACAGAGGCTCAAGCAGACTGAGCAAAAAATCCTGAGGGTGATGGGATAGTTAATGGTGTGAAAGTTGTTTGGTATGATGCTGAGATTGTGTATGATTTAATTTCTGACCTCAGGAATCATCAGTATTGAAATTACAATAATATTATGAATAAGTACATGTTTTTGTAAATTCTTACAAAGAAACATGAACCAGGTATGATTTGGCATTCAATTTGAAGTCATATATGTATTGCAACATTTTCTTACTGTTCACCTTAAGAGCTCCATAAGCCCCAGTACGGGAGAAGACTTTATCAATATAAGCAACGTTGTCCAGAGCTGCAGCCCATGGTGTGTATGAAATTTCCCTCTTCAGATAAGAAGCAAGATCCATTGATAGTGAATATGATAATTGACCTGAAAAAAATAATCACGCTATAAGTGTCTTAGTGACCGTAATTACTGCAAATGTAGACTATTCATCACAAAATTCATACATCCTTTACAAGTAACAAACTCACTAAGATATTCATTCATGCAAATGTTTTAGAAGAAATATGTGTAGTATGTAATGTAGAGATGATAGTTGAGCTACAGAGTGACCACAAATAAGGAATGGCAGTACCTGCTCGTGCCAAGTTGAGTGCATCATCTATGAGCTGTGCACGGTTATTGACGTGGATCTTGGTGTGATCGGCTTTTAGCTGCTTGATCAGCAGCTTCCAGTTGTTATCATCGTAGTTGACTCTGTAGTAGCCAGTCTCCTGCACGTTGAATATCACCCACTGACTACTGTCTGGGAGGTTCTGGATGGTAATCTCAGAGTCAGTCTTTGAGAGCCATCTGGATGGTGCTGTGTTACTGAAGTCAGCAGTGGCCTGTGTGGTGTAGGAGAGCGGCACCCACCATCTGTACACATGAGTATCGGTGGAGTTGGCATCTTTCCTCAAGAGGAATCGCTCCTGGTGAAACAAACAGTAATTTCAACTTTTTTTGCAGTAATTTGGAGTTAGTATAATTATGAATTACAAACTATAATTAGCATAGCTGGATGTGATAACAAAATTGATAAATTGATATCAGTAGATAAATTTATTGACGGATAATCAATAAATCGACAAATCCACAATTCTGATACTTGCGATAACAATATTGATATTCTGATTACATAATTATACATCCAAATCTTTAACTTTATCTTTATCTTAGAAAAATCTCAGAAAACATCAGATGTAATGTTTATTATGTCTATTTAGTAATGGAAAAAAATGTTTTATTCTAAAGTAACTACATTTATTTTTGAAAGCTCATGTTTTTTAAACCAAAATTATCAAATATCAGTAGTTTGGAACTAAAAATGTCAACAATATTGATGAATCAATACCTTTGAAAATTAATCATTAAACAACCCACTAACTGATATCATTATAATGATATTGCCCCTGCATACTAATAAGTAAATTATGGAATGTCTTTCATTCACTCCATAGTCATTTAAATGTGAATACCTGTGTGACTGTTGCTGATGTCCCATCAGCACTTCTGGTGACCTTGACAACAGGGTATCCCATCTGTAGTGTCCAGGTATCCATGATGGTCTTAACAGAGACATCATTGGGAAGTGTCAAATCCTGATGGGCAGCTCGAGTCAAAAAGTCCCACAGATCATCTTGCTCTGCATTGTCATATGCTCTAGGAAGAGGAAGAAGATGAGCATGATGTTGGATTGTTGCACTTGGCCAGCTTTTTTCTGTTACCAAAAAATCCCAACTGCCTTTCACTACATCTGCACAATTCCTGTTGCAAGCAGCCATCAGTTGCCCTGTAGAAACCCATCTTACAGAAACAAGACGTCCTATGTAACAACAATATGAATAATTGATTTATGGTATTTTCGAGAAGCGACAGAAATTTTATAGGGTGTTTGGTATCATTAAATCATTGGTTTTGATACTAATACTAGAGATGAGAACAGTAAACCCTAGAAATTTACTGTATTGGTTCTGTGTTGTGTATAGAATCACATTTGCTTGTCTTACACTTCCAAACTTATGTAACCTCAATCTTTACAATTCATTGCACCCTTAGATTGAAAAGATGAGGACTATGATTAGCATCCTCAGTGGACTGGTGTACAGTGTCTCACCTGGTATTCAAATAGTTGGTGAGACCCTTACGGAAGGTTCCCTCCGTCAGGAAATTTTTCATCATTCGGATTATTGAAGCACCTGAGGATTATAAAGGCTGTGTTTAGACAAGTATTGCTATTTTTTTCCACAACAAACCCCAAAAATTCTGCACTAATCAAGAATAAGCTGTGATGAAACCTCCTACCATTATTCTGTTAGCATTTCATGTGGAAAAGACCATCAAAATCACTTTAGGGAGCAAAATAATAAACAGTGGAGAGAAGAAAAGACGTGCAAAGAGAACGTACGCACACACACACACACACACACACACACTTACCTTTGGCATAAGAGATGCTATCAAATATCTCATTTATTTCAAAAGGATTACCAACAGGGATACTGATGGGATGGGAGGATTCAAGACAGTCGAGTCTGAAAACCTTGTGTAAGTCTATCACAATGAACTGCTCCATCATTTGCCACTCTGGCTCAGCATGGTCAGTACCCACATACTCCATAAAGCTTGCAAAGCCTTCATTGAGCCACAGATCTGTCCACCATTTTGGAGTCACCAGGTTCCCAAACCACTGGTGGGCCAGCTCGTGAGCCACAACTATCGCCACTCGCTGTTTGTTGTAGGCTGAAGACACTTTGGGGTCAAAAAGCATCGCTGTCTCCCTGTAGGTAATAAGTCCCCAGTTCTCCATAGCACCTGCTGCAAAGTCTGGGATGGCAATCATGTCTTGTTTTGGGAGTGGGTAAGGGATGCTGAAGTAGTTCTCAAAGAAGGTGAGGATATTTGGGCCAATTTCAAGTGAGTAATTTGCCTGGTTTATGGCAGCTTCACGTGATAATGTCCTAAAGGCTACTCCATTATGTGTGGTGACTTCCATTGACGAGAAATCAGACACAAGGAATGCCACAAGATAGGTGGACATTGGGACACTGGTGTTGAAGTGGTCCCACATCCACCCCTGCTGACCTTCTATTGGCTGGCTGTTTATTTTGGGCATATTAGATATGGCAGACATGTCTGTTTCTCTTGCCAGAAACACCTCAAATGTGGCTTTCATGGCTGGCTCGTCGAAGCACGGGAAGGCGCGGCGGGCATCTGTTGGCTGGAACTGTGTCACGGCAAGCCACCTGTGGCACAGTAAACAGGTGCTTTATTTGGTGTCTGTCTGTTCGCATTATTAGTAGACAATAATCATCAAATGCAACATAGAGCTAATAGTGTGCTTTAATCTACTTGATAGGTAATCTGACTCCCTATCCTTTTTCCTGAGTAGGATGATATTCCATATACAATATCTTAACATCGTCTCACATACCTCTCTGTTCCTCTATCATCTTTGTATGAAGACCTGTAGAAACCATGCAACTGGTCATTGAGGTAACCAGTGAATTCCATAGACAGCACATATCGACGGCCTCTGCTCAATGGTTGCTGGAGGTGGGCATGGTAGAATTCGCGCTGGTTGTCGTATGTCTGCTTCACGATGCCCACACCCATCCCATTCCGATTTTCGGCATCTACTACCTGTATAAGTTTATTATTAACTTTACACTTATTCGTAATTGTGTAGTAAATTGAGAATCACAAATCCGATAATCGATATTCTGGAAATATTAATTTTCCGGCATGACTGTTGGAGAGCCCGTGTTAGCATGTCATTGTTTTCTATAAATACCATTTATATTCTGATGGCGCTGTGCTTCAAAATCATGTGTTTGGTCTTGCTTGCAACACCTGACAGGTATGTCTTCTCATTTAATATTTTTTTAATATGGTATTGCCCCATTATAGATTCAGTAAAGAAGAGATGCGATGATAAACGCGTACATGCGTTGTTGATGGCAAGATAAGTGAAAGTGCTAGAATTTGATTTTCTACCTCAAAAGCTTTTTAGGCCACATCTCTTAAATATATACTGTATAATGATTTACACTGATTGAACTTCCCAATTCTGGTAACTTCCGGATCTAAGGCTTGCCAGACCATGGAAAATTCCAGGCTAAAGGTGGTCCTTAAAATGCCGCAGAAAACCTGCACGCGTATTCTACAAATTGCCATAGCTAATGATGTCGATCCTAGGAAGCAAAATGGTCCAATTTAGACACAAGTATATCTGTGGCCTGTTATATGTAAATTTGAGACATCGTGTTAAGAAAGGGTTCACTATGGTTTAGCGCCGTCTCAACACTCACTCCGTCGTAACTCTTGCCAACACCATGATAATATGGCTGTTTATACCATGACCTGATCTCCAAAAGGTTTTTATTTTAAATCTAAAGATAAATATCAGTAATGATGAGTAAATAATCCTTCTTGTTTTAAATAACTGCCAGGAGCGGTAAGATCACATACACACCTTGACTGTGTCATTGTGGGTGATGATGTCTGCAATGTGGAAAGTAAAGACAGAGGTCTCATTCACCACCTCAACCTCCACCTCCACATAACCTGCGATGCTAAAATTGCCCCTGACGAATGGCTGAAGGCGAACCAGATAGTGTAATGGTCGGAGGGAGTTTGGCAGCCTCACGTCCTTGACTTTTTCGTCTGATGAATGTGTGGCTGAAGAGTCTTCTTCCTGAAAATGAACATTGATGAGTCTAGTTTGTGGCAGCGTTTGCAACAAGAGTGTTATAGGTTGAAAATTGCTATAAGTGGAGGCTTATATAGACAACTTTAGTAATCTTATATCAATAGATGCAGAAATCCAACATACAGCTCACCAGTGAATCATCATCCCCTGCCTGTGTGAGGCCTCTTGCTTGGTAGTTGTTTGATGTCCCGTTGACGTCAGGTGCCAAGTAATAGACGAGGAGTCCTGTTGCCAGTAGTGAGCCCACAAACAGGACTGCTAATAGCATTCCCACACTCTTTTTAACATAGCAGCCATTCTTTTTGCCAAAGGACACAGAAGCAGCAGATTCGTTCATCTCCATTGTCAAAATTTGTTTGCTTTGTGCACTGTCGGGCATAGCACACACATGCACTCTTGCCTCTTACTTCCAATACTTCTTGTTTGTTGTTTTCCTTGTTTTTTCCTCTAATGAATGTATATCATCTGCAACATTATTATTATTATTATTATTATTATTATTATTATTATTATTATTATTATTATTATTATCATCATCATCATCATCATCATCATCATCACCATCATCATCATCATCATCATCATCATCATTATTATTGTCAACAGTCTGTGCCCTCTCAGTTGTGAGCCAAGCGTTCTAACCACTACAATACGTAGCGCAAGCGCAAGCGCGCCTGTGTGTGTGTGTGTGTGTGTGTGTGTGTGTGTGTGTGCACGCGAAGGCGCTCTCGCTGCATATATAATGCGAAGACGAGAACTTGCAGCGCACACGACAGAGCCTAACGGTACCCAAAATGCGGTTATTTTACCCTCCTGACCCTTCCATGGCTCTCATCAGACCTGCTCCCTCCCTTTATTCAGCTCCCTAGCTGTCCCCGTCAGGGTGGAAGTAAGCTTTCCCTCGTTCTAGAATAACGTGAAGCTGGCACGCTCTGTCGCGTCACATTGAAGTAAGGTCACTTTAAAGGACATGGACTTCCGGAAGAGGATTGTGAAGGTCATTGAGAGAGAGAGAGAGAGAGAGAGAGAGAGAGAGAGAGAGAGAGAGAGAGAGAGAGAGAGAGAGAGAGAGAGAGAGAGAGAGAGAATCATATTATGTAAGTTTGGTTTTTAAAATACTTGAACAAATTAATGGAATGTCAGTGAAAGAATGTTGAGAATGTAGAGTAGATGTGGGCGTGATCTACATCAATTCAGTACTCATACCGTGAAAAAGTGGAGGATAAGCGACCTGCGTGCTCCGTTACTACGACCGGTGTAATACTGTATGTGTGTGTGTGTAGGTGGGTGGGTCTGTGTGAATGTGTGTGTGTACAGCTGCTATTCGCTTTCGAATACATACCTTCATATTACCACACACACACACACACGCGCGCGCGCGCGCGCGTGCGCACAAGATCGGTATATGAACTTTGAGCTCGCTCCGTAGGGAAAAGGCAGGCTGGGCGACAAGCAGGCGACCGCGACAGTGAATTAAAAACAAGGGGATGTGAATTTCTCATAGCTTCCCACGATGCTTTCTTTAGCAGTCAGTGAGTGCATTTTCTTACACACGCGCGCGCGCGCACACACACACACACATACACACACACACACACACACACACACACACACACTTAGCGACAGGCCTTTTGGATACGGTCAGCTGGTGAAAGTGTTTAATATTCTTTTTTAATTTTCCGTATGATTTGAAGTAATCATAGATCCGATTTATTTACATATCTTATATA
>CM035186.1:10277129-10294269 GCA_020233015.1 Callinectes sapidus | reverse complement strand
TCAACTACTCATTAGGATTTTACAGTATTACAAATGCATTTGATTTTCCATCATGTTGATTTTACTTTAGAAAAAAACTTGGAGGAGGAGGAAGAGAAGAAGAATACCCTTCACACACACACACACACACACACACACACACAATTTTAGGTTGTGCAGACAGGCAGTGTTCGGGTTGGGTTCCTGTGTGTTAGGCTGCAGGTGCTCTCAAGTATACCTAATTGTACACGAGTGTATTTATAATTGGGAATACTTGCATATAATTTTATGTAATATATGAGTATGTATCGTTTATTGTATGTTTTGTATAATTGCCAAGTGAATTATTTTTCTCCGATAGGTCAATATATTACAGTAATTACATATGTCAGGGGAGCTTTGGCTCGACATACCGTGCCATATCAACTATTATTATTTACTCTTTTGCTTTGTGACAATATGGCAATAAACTGGACTTTACACACGTTCTGTGATTTGGTTTCAGTTCTACCCAAAGATCGGTCTGTGAGCTCTGAGCTCGCTCCGTACGGAAAGGCTGTGTTGTGAAGGCGAAACCGAGATGTGATCTCAGCCGTGTTGAGTCCGCTAATGCCTTCTGGATGCGAGAGTAGGATAAGCAAAACCGATGTGTGATATCGGCCGTGTTGAGTCCGCTAATGCTTATTCTATTGAAGGTGAAGGAAATCCACTCTTGTTACTCTCTCTGATTTATTCATTTTACATCTTTGGTATAGGTATAAATTTTCATTAGTAATGTACATTAATTATGTTTGGTTATGGTGTGAGATGTGTGTAAGATGAGTGTAGTGTGCTGCTACAGTATATTTAAGGGCAGACTGAAGTAGTGTGCTGCTACAGCTGGCTGGGTGACCAGCAGGCGACCGTGGTGAATAACGCGCACCTCCCCTCCCCCCACACACAGTTATGTATTACAACGATAGCATATCAATGCTTTTACTTCCTGAGTTTTTGTAGTATCACTTGCTGCATTAACAGTTGTTCCCTTTCATTCACCATAACCATCTTATGAAGCAGAATTATATCATCGTGATAATGTTAACACGGATCACCTGAAGATCCGCCACCCCTGGTTATTTCAAGCCTAACTACATCAAGCCATGGTAGGCTTGGGTAGGTTTGGTTACTACAAAAGCCTAGCCTAACTTAACCTAACTTAAACTAAGCTAACCAAACCTACCCAAGCCTACCATGGCTTGATGTAGTTAGGCTTGAAATAACCAGGGGTGGCGGATCTTCAGGTGATCCGTTAACACTACCATAGTTCACGTCACCACACACAGGAAGACCCGCGCACCACGCCGCTAACATAGCCAGAAGTGAGTCAGAAGGTCTCATGATGTGCATTTTGAAAGGGAAGTGGAGAAAGTTGTGCATAGTATACATGGAGTATTCCTGAGCCACATGTTGGGCATGTCAGTTTGGAGGGCGCCAAGACACTATTCACTTAGGCTGTCTCTCTACCGCCGCACAACACACACCTTCAACTCCCAAAGGACGCTACTCACTACTGGTTGTGAATGGGAAGGACGGTGTAGGATGTACGCAGTACGCACCCCGCCTACTCACTCGCACCCACCACCTTACACTGGCTACACCGCCAGAGGCAGACGGGTCGGCCCGGCGTGCATACACACACACACACAGCTCTTACTTGCCGCCGCCAGGTACCAGTTACTGTGTTTTGTACTACCTTGTCCTGAGCTGCCTTTCAAGATATGCGGTAATGCTCTTGGCCTTAAGACATGTCAGATTTCACGTTTGAATTCTGTAATTGGCCTTTATTTTTATATCTTTTTTTTTTTAGGAAATTCTCTCTCTCTCTCTCTCTCTCTCTCTCTCTCTCTCTCTCTCTCTCTCTCTCTCTCTCTCTCTCTCTCTCTCCCGGAATCGCACTGTCATACTACTTATGTATCACTTTTTAGTTTCAACGCCACTTGAAATATTCCTTTGTATTGGTTTGCATTCTAAGTTACGGCAAAATGTATCATCCAAGAGCGCTGGAACCCCGACAATTCGATTGGCGTGTGACAATTTCAGCGGGAAGTTATAAATGAATGGAGTTTTCTTATTAACGAATAATAACACACACACACACACACACACACACACACACACACACACACATATATAGAAATTGCACGAGTCCTTCACGCTTTTTCCTTATGCATCCTTTCCAGTTGTGTCTTGTATCACGTCCTCTCCCAACTTCCTCCCCGAATCATCTTCTTCCACCCCCCTAACTCCTCGTTCCTTTCGTCCTACTCCGTACTAGTTTGTGGTGAAACTTCTCTCCTCCCCCCCACATACAACTCAGCGACGTAAAGTTTCCTTAGTGTTGCCTCGTCCCACAACGCTTACCTGCCCGCCCAATGGTTGTCTTAACGAGGTCGCGCTGTTTTCACTTCACATTCCGGTAGTGATGATAGTAGCGATCGTCTCTCTCTCTCTCTCTCTCTCTCTCTCTCTCTCTCTCTCTCTCTCTCTCTCTCTCTCTCTCTCTCTCTCTCTCTCTCTCTCTACCAATCTAGGTTGTTGGTATCACGTGGGTATTATCTTAGAGTACAGGTTTGAGATTGTTTATGTACTCTAGACCAAAAGACCTCTGTTTTCTTTGTCTGAGTATCAATGGCATGTTTTGGAAATATATCAGAGAGAAAAAGATTCATGTATAAATGAAAAATAGGAAACTGTCGTTTCCTATTTCGTGTTCGTGTATTTTCGAGTTCTTGAAAAAAAATAATAAATAATGTGGGTTGGTTATATGAATATACACTTGATTTATAGCCATGAAAATTCACAGGAGTTCGTGACGTCACTACTGAGGATATCAGCGTCAGTAAGTCTGCTATTAAATCTTAAGACTTACACACATTGCCAAAGCCGTGTTGTTGGTAGCGTCACACGATTGAATTTTTGCTTATCTGTGGGCAGCTGCGAGAATGGCCCACATACGATTAGTTAAACATGTAGTAGCGATTAGCCCTGTACAATTTATTATTTTTAACTATACTTTAGAGTTATTTGATAAGCTGTGGTTTAGACGTAGCGAAGGAGTGAACGAACTTAATTAACGATGTGTTTATTGAATTTGGTGCGTGATGTGATATTGCTATGCGAGGTGGCAACTTTTATTAAGGATTTCCTAGATGAATAATTGACTGTAAAGGAGTGGAGAGTGTACTCGTGGACTTGGCTTTATTTTCCTATATCGTTTAATTAAAGTGATGACACATTATTTAGACACTTCAGGAAATAGATAAGTTATTTACTACGCAAGTGTAATTTCAATATTTTGCTGTTTGGGGGGTTGTCGAACTCGAGTAATGCTGTGTTAGATATCTTCTTACAAGGCCAACCTTCTTTATGTATGAGGAGTGACATCGCATAACCACCATCACCACCACCACCACCAATAGCCTGGCGATCATAACAAACTCGCAAGTGTGAAGGACCGACCGACTACGCTATCAGATGTCATCACGCGTTAAAAGTATTAGGCAACAACAACAAGCTCAATAATAACAACAACAACAACAACAACAACAGTGGTGATGATGATGATGATGATAATAATAATGATACGTAAAGACATCATGAAATAGTAGCACCTTAATGCTGAAAATATCATTAGATTTAAAATCAGATGAGACAAGGAAGCGCCCTCAGCTGACATAGGAGGGCCGTCCCACAGCGGCACCTCACGCGTTAGGTCAACGGAGGGTGAGGTTTGGTGGTGGTGGTGTAGCATTACCAAAGCTCACTTTCATATTTTGTCAGAGACATCCCACGTAAACATCAGGGCGACAGAGATAAATATTGACTTTCCCATCAGTAAACACGGCTGATAGAAGAAAAAGAAAGAAAAAGAAAACAAAAATAGAAATTTTATTTGTCTATTTGACAAAACTAGTGATCACTGTGCGGGAGTCCTTCCTCATCCTCCTCCTCCTCCTCCTCCTCTTCTTCACACGCATTGGTCACTTTCACTTCCACCAGCATCAACATCCTTTATCTCCCCCAACACCATATCAAAAAAACACTTCTTAGCACCTCCATTCTTCTCGTTCCTGCGTTACCACTCCTCCAGCAGCCCCGGCCTCCACCCAGCTCAGGGCAAGGGGTGGTCGTTCAACCAATCTACGATGGTCTGGTAGTTGTTGTCCATCCACGCTATGTTGTTGGCGGTCTTCTCAATGGCTTGGTCCACCGCGCGCTCTGCTGAGCTCAAGTCATTGGCGTGTTCCTCTTTAAACATCTTCAGCTGCGAATGTGCCAAGGAAATTAAGTCTCTCTCTCTCTCTCTCTCTCTCTCTCTCTCTC
This sequence comes from Callinectes sapidus, assembly GCA_020233015.1. Lineage (NCBI taxonomy): Eukaryota > Metazoa > Arthropoda > Malacostraca > Decapoda > Portunidae > Callinectes > Callinectes sapidus. The sequence continues at coordinate 10,289,928 of CM035186.1, read as the reverse complement.
TCTCTCTCTCTCTCTCTCTCTCTCTCTCTCTCTCTCACCTGGTTCAGTTCCTGTCTCGTGTTGAACTCGCTTGACACAGCAAGAACCAGGTCACCCAACGTCGTGAAGGATCCGAAGCTGAGACACAAAAATACAAACGTTAATGGGAAAAATAATATTCGTCGCGAAGAATGTTATATTTTGGCCTCAGTCTAGCTGTATCGGCAATAGTTAGGAGGTTAGAGTAAGGAAGAAGTGTCAGTGTACTAGGAAGGAACTAATCCAGAGTGTGACCTGCTAATTATATATATTAGAGAAAACTGACTGGACGAGCAATCTCTGATCTTTGATTAAAATACTCACTAGTTGGACAAGAAATCCCAGCGGTCTCTCAGATAGTTCCAGGCCAGGTCACGTCCAATATCATTCCTCGCCACTACCCTGAACACAGTAGAAGCGTCCTGCCTCCTGATGCCGGCGCCCTCCGTAAAGGCCGTATCCAGGTATCTGAGGGAGGGACAAGGAAAGGTGGGTAGATGCTCAGGTCAGGTGAGAAAAGGATTGAGGTGGACTTGTGCACAGTAGTCACGTGTGTGTGATTAGATGTGGAGGTGATTAAGAGTGGCAGAGACAGATCATACCGCAGTGGTAAGGAGTGGACATGTAGCTCTTTTGACTTACTGTCATACGATAAATTTTACCTGGAAAGGAGCCACACTTCCTTAGCGCAACCAAGGGCAGAAAGCAGCATGTCCTTCTGATTGGCCACGTTGGTTGTTAGGTACTGTTCCCATGCGAAGTTCCATGCCTCTTCTCCGCCCTCCGCGATTCCCGTACAGTAGACAGTGTTACGTACGTTAGCGGGCACCGCCGAGCTGTCAAGATGCAAGGAATGTGTAGCAGCGATAGAGGAATGAGAAGGAGAGACGTGCAGTAGACGGTGAAAGGGAAAGAGAAGGTGAGGAGAGTGATTGAGTAGACGGTGTTGCATGCGTCAGGAGACACTGCCGAAATGTCAAGACCCAAGAAATGTGTAACAGCGAAAGAGGAGTGAGAAGGAGAACAAGGCGAGTGCGCGGTAGTTGTGTGATAGTGGTGTAAGAAGGACTTTTGGTGGGTGCTGAGAGGAAACGTTCCTTATTATCTCTGTAACCTAATCAAGATATATCAAGAGTCATTGAGTAACTCACAGAAACTCGTTGATGAAGTGAGAGATAAAAGTTTACTTGATCTTGATAACCTGCTGACCTACGCATTTGTACTAGCTTACGTGTTCCCGGCGCTTGCCATCCACGCCTGGTAGAGAGAGACCGAGTTGTCCACGCAGTCCTTGTACCCGAGTTTGCAGGTCCAGGAGAGTGCCAGGCTCCTCTTGTAGTGTAGCAGCTGCGGGTCGTCCTGGTGCTCTTCGAAGCCGCCCACCAAAGTATATAGGGGCTCCAGAAGGGACATCATATACGTCTGTGGGGAGAGAAGCAATGTGACGAAACCCAGACAAACTTTATATCGTCTCTCTTTCCCTTTTCCTTTCCTTGTATCATTTAAGACGATTCCCCCTCCAAATGGGTACCAATCGTCCATGGCTGGGAAACATAACGCGGCGGAGAAAGGAACTGGGCATCTTACTCTAAATGCCGAGGCTCAGCAGAAGGAATTCGAGCGTAACACGAAAGGAAAGGAGCGTTAAAAGCGGAACAGGTCAAAAGAAGTTGGTATTTCCACGTCGTCGTAAATCAGTCGATCAGTCTTCTTCATTCTCTGGCCCCGTACTAATAAAGATTCTTAAGCATGTACCTTTTTCTTAGACGAACTCCTAGTCTTGAAATTTTATCTTAACCTCTTGAAATTGGTGTTGTACTTTAGCCATTATCTCATCAGCAGTAAATTTGAAGCTGCTGATGAGATAATGGCTAAATTACACTACCAATTTCAGAAGATTAAGGTAGATTTCAAGACTAGGAATTCGTCTTAGAAAAAGCTACATACTTAGGAATCTTTGTTAATTAATACGGGCCCTGTCACTTACCCGCAGGTCCCCGTAGCCTGCCTGGCGCGTGAACATTTGCTCCACGTAGCCCAGGTTGGACAGTGCTGCCTCCCATGGGATGTACTCTTCCTCATGTTTTAGGTACGAAATGAGACTCAGCGCCGTGTCGTACTTCAGTTCATCTGTGGGAGGAGTGGCGGAGAAGCGTCAAGCCAGGGTGTAGAAGACAAAACTAATACGACAAAATCAATAGTGTCTGTTCAGGGATGATTAACTGACACATTAGTTTTGGAAGGAAGGAATAGAGTCAATTTAGGTCCAAGAAACAGTATGAGTAATATGAATATCGGCTGATGGAACGGTGAAGGAGCTAATTGCAATGTGTGGGGGAAAGAAGTTCTAGGAAATCTGTGTTCTATAATAGACTACTAAATGGATCTAATTAAATGACGTTATTCTCATCATATCGGTCATTATTTAGTCTTGCTTTGCTTGTTCACATTCTCTTAAAAGTTTATTGGCATACACATCTTTTATATAAACCGTAACACTTTGCACTTTATTTAGTACGTACTTGCCCGCGCCAGATCTAAAGAATCGTCAACCAGCTGGGCTCTGTTCAACTGGTGGACTTGCGTGTGATCCTTCTCCAGCTGGGTGGTGAGCAGTTGCCAGTTATTGTCATCATAGTTCACCTTATAGTAACCAGTCTCCTGCACGTTGAAGATGACCCATTTGTCGCTGGCTGGCAATGAAGAGATGGTCACCTCCTTGTCCGTGTCGGCCATCCAGGCGCTGGGGTGAGTGGCCATGAAGTCTGGGTTATCCTCGCTGGTGTAGGTGAGCGGCACCCACCACCTGTAGTCATGGTCGTCCGTTGAGTTGGCGTTCTTCACCAGCAGGAACCGATTCTGTGAGAGGAGATGCAGTGCTGAGTGTGCGTCGATATGGCATCACGATGGAAGTTGTTTTCACTATTTTTTAACGTCGGTTGAGAGGGCTTGTTATTATATTGTGACTCGTAAATTGGTGGTCAAAAATGTCCCTACTACTACTACTACTACTACTACTACTACTACTACTACTACTACTACTACTACTACTACTACTGCTGCTGCTGCTGCTGCTGCTGCTGCTGCTACTACTACTACTACTACTACTAATAATAATAATAATAATAATAATAATAATAATAATAATAATAATAATAATAATACCACCCACCTGAGTCACAATAGCAGAGGTCCCATCAGCATCTCTCTCCACCTTGATAACTGGGAAGCCCATCTGCAGCGTCCACGTGTCCATGATGGTCTTGACAGTGGTCTCGGGTGGAAGAAGGTTCATTTCCGCAACAGCCTCGGTCAGGAAGAGCCACAAGTCGTCCTGCTCGGCATTGTCATATTGTCTGATGGGAGAATGGAAACATTGTCTTGCGATACGAAACAGTTGACAACATCACTAGCAATGCATGAGATCATTATTAGCATCTGAGAGAAAGGATGGCATGAAAAAGAGTATGTTTTGCAATTTCTACCCAGTTTAAAGATTTCAGGTAACAATGGAGCAAGCAAAGATGTCGTAGAGTGGTCAGTTGCTAAAGTAAGATGAAGCAAATAGCAGTGAAGGGATTAAGAAAAAATGGTGAAATGTCGCCCCCCTCCCTTCTCTCTCTCTCTCTCTCTCTCTCTCTCTCTCTCTCTCTCTCTCTCTCTCTCTCTCTCTCTCTCTCTCTCTCTCTCTCTCTCTCTCTCTCTCAGCACACTCACTTATCCACGAGGTAGTTGTGGATGCCCTTTTTAAAGTTCTCCTCCTTCAGGAAAAACATCATCATCCTAATGATAGAGGCGCCCTTGGAGTACGAGATGCCGTCAAACAGTTCGTTCACCTGGCTGGCGCTGTCCACCGTCACGCTGATGGGATGGGACGACTCGAGACTGTCCAGCGCCATAACGTCTTGCATCTCTTCCGTCACAAATCTCTCCATTGTTTTCCATTCAGGCTCCAGCTGTAGTGGAAGAAGGAGGAGTGCGCGTTAACGTTATATTCTTATTCTGTCTGTAATGAAAGTGTAATACGCGTCTTCCTGTGTCATAAGTGTATACAACAGTGCCTGGTCTGTTTGATTGTCTCTTTCGGAACAATGAAACCGCATTTTTAGTTACGTATCGCCATCCAGCGCGAAACTGTTGATAAATACCACTGAAAATTGTGAGATTCGAGAAAAATAGCTCCTTCAAAATGTTATCAGATAAAAGATTCAATTCTGACGGTGAAGCACAAACTGTTCATAAGACTCACATGATTGGTGCCAATGTAGGAGACGAAGGTGGCGAAGCCCTCGTTGAGCCACAAGTCATTCCACCACTTGAGAGTCACCAGATTGCCAAACCACTGGTGGGCCAACTCGTGGGCGATCACACTTGCCACCTCATCCATATTTGAGGCTACGAAGTCATGCGGGTCCAGCAGCAACAATGTCTCGCGGTAGGTAATGAGGCCCCAGTTCTCCATGGCGCCCGCGGAGAAGTCAGGCAGTGCGATCATATCTTGTTTGGGTAGTGGGAAGGGAACGTCAAAATAGTCTTCGTAGATGGTCAGGATGGCAGGACCTGTCTTGACGGCGTATCCAGCCTGGTCGATGGCTTGGTCCCGCGCCCACACTGCAGGCAGGCAAATGTTTGGTGTTTGGGTTAGTGAATATTTCCTCTTTGAATACTTGTTACATTTTTCTATACGACAGTGTTTTTCAGGAATACGTTGTCTAATAGTGTGCCGGTCGTAGCGTGACGTTGAAAGATATTCTCTCTCTCTCTCTCTCTCTCTCTCTCTCTCTCTCTCTCTCTCTCTCTCTCTCTCTCTCTCTCTCTCTCTCTCTCTCTCTCTCTCTCTCACCTCTGAAGTGGACGTGGTCGTTGGCGTCGGACTGAACGTAGGTGAAATCGGACACGACGAAGGCAACGAGGTACGTGGACATGCGTACTGAGGTTTCGAAGATGTCCCAGACCCAACTCGGCTGTCCCTCACTGTCAGGGAAGCAGGAAAGCCATATTGGTACCGAAATAACAATTATTCTCCTGTTTTTCTTCCTCTAAGCAGACAGTCAGGAAAGTAACACGAAATAAACGCTAATAAAGAGGAATACTTTTTTCTTTCCCCTGTTAAAATGAGACGTGCAAGAAAATTAAACAGTTTATAAATATTAAGAAAGGAATAATCTCGATCGTTAGTCTGAAATATGTTATCAATCGTTTGGAAATATAAAAAGATGCTTCATGTGTATGCATAGAATTTCTCTCTCTCTCTCTCTCTCTCTCTCTCTCTCTCTCTCTCTCTCTCTCTCTCTCTCTCTCTCTCTCTCTCTCTCTCTCTCTCTCTCTCTCTCTTACACGGGCATGGTCTCCTTCAATGGCATGTTGGAGATGGAGGACCTGCTCTCTTCACGGGCCAGGTGGACATCAAAAGTGGCCTTGAGACTCGGTTCGTCAAAACACGGGAAAGCGAGGTGGGCGTCTGCTGGCTCGAACTGGGATACTGCCAGGTACCTGTGGTGGTGGTGGTGGTGGTGGTGGTGGTGAAGGAACAGGGACAAGCAGGGGAATTTGTGTTATTCAAACATTAACAACATTTGGAAGTTGTAAGATTTAAAACAAGTTGATGAAAAATGGGAGGAAGTAACTTACGTGAGGAGGAGAAGGAGTAGGAAGAACGAAAAGTATGTGGAAGAAAATGATAAGTTATGTTTGAACAAGTTGTATAAGATACATAATGAAAGGAAAAAGAAAAGATGATGGAGTAAATTTCAACCTGAACTCACTCTATATATGAACTAATGAAAAGAAGAGACGACGAAGAGGAAAAACGAATCTAACACCCTAGCATCGGCAAATATCAAATCAGTAGAAAAATCAAAAGATTGCATAAGAAGAGTTAACGAAACTGTTCTATTCCAGTTGATTGTACTTTTGATCTTCACTGTAGTTGCGACATGACTCGATCACCTCAACACTAACCCCTTCAGTATTGGGACACATTTTTAACACGAGTTTTGGACGTGATTAGACGATTTCATTGACATTAGGAAGGGTCTATGGAAGTTAGAAAATTAATGGGCAGAGGCTGCACTATATTGATCCCCACATGAGTTTTTGAAGCAGCATAAAATCGACCAATGATAAGCAAAATAAACATGAAAATGCGTCCCAGTACTGAAGAGATTAATCAGCCTTGGGTCTGGCGTTATTGAGCAACTCACTCTCCTCAGATACGTAATCTTAAGAGAAGATAATAACAATAATGATAAGAATAATGATAATAACAAAAATAGACCTTGTATTCTTGTTGTCGTCGCTGTAGGAGGAGCGGTAGAAGCCCTTCAGTTTGTCGTTCAAGTAACCCTCGAACTCCATAGTGAGGATGTAAGATGCTCCCTTTGCCAGCGGCTCCACCATCATGGCTGTGTAGGTTTGCGTCTCGTGGTCGTACAAGTGTTCCGTGATGGTCAGACCGGAGAGAGGATCGTCCAAAGTTGCTACCTAAGAGAGAGAGAGAGAGAGAGAGAGAGAGAGAGAGAGAGAGAGAGAGAGAGAGAGAGGAGTTTTAATCTTTCACTATCATCATTACATATCATCTCTGTGGGAAATCAGTATACACACACACACACACTCTCTCTCTCTCTCTCTCTCTCTCTCTCTCTCTCTCTCTCTCTCTCTCTCTCTCTCTCTCTCTCTCTCTCTCTCTGACTTACCTTCACCGTGTCATTGTGGGTGATGATGTCAAAGATGTTGAGGGTCACATTGTGCGTCGTCTCCTCTACCAGGAACTCTATTTTCACAAACCCGGCGATGCTGAAGTTCCCGTCGACAAAAGGCTGAAGCTTGACGGTGTAGTGGAGAGGCTTGAGGGAAGTTGGGAGCCTCGCCCTGCTCCCCTTTGTGGTTCTTGAAGGGGGAATGGACATTAGCGGTGAGCTGGGAGGGAGTTTAAGAGCCTCTGCGTGTATGCTTGGAAGGTTTTCAGACTGTAAGAGGGAGCGGGAGTGTTAGGCTGTTGGTGAGATGAGAGATAAGTAGGGAAGTGATTGTAAGGGACTTAATGAAAGGGAAGTGTAAGTAAGCAGCTCATTCATTTCCGTTTTTTTGCAGTTTGGAATAGAAAAGAAAGTGAGGAATGAAAAGGATGTAAATTTAGATGTACGTCTCTACTTGCCCGCCTGCCCACCCGTCCACCTGTCCCTCTCGTCCTCTCCTCCTACGCCCCCCCCCCCCTCTCTCTCTCTCTCTCTCAGGCATAATGGGAAGAAGATTAATCACATATACACACCGTTCCATAGCTATTGGCGCGTACATAGGCCAGCGTACCCACGGCAGCCACGGCGCACAGAAACACCCCACTAAGAATCACGGCAGTGCGGCGACCGACGCGAAGGGTCCTCTTGCTTGAATCCGCGGAGGACATCTCCGCCAACACCTCCAGGCTCTCCCCGACTTGGCTGACCATGGCGGCGGGAAGGAGGGTGTGGGAGGGGCGAGGAAGGAGGACACGAGAGGAGTGTTGCTTCGCCAATTCTGAAAAAAAAACAGATAGATATGGGGATTTTGTAATGGTGTCCGTTGTTGGGTAGATTTTCGTAGCAAGACACTGGCTATAGAAACGTCAAAATTCTAAAATGACAGTGAACATATAATAAAATCCTATCAAAATTAATCAGAAGATGATATTATGTATAGTACCACGTATATCATCAAATGATTCAAGAAAAAGAAATTGTTCCATGATTGAAGGGAGGCAGATATGGAGGGTGAGATAATCATTATGTGTAACACGGTGCAATCTCCATGTTGACGCTTGTACCACTCCCGCCACCCACGCCTCAGTCCGTGCCTGACCCTTGAAAAACAGACATACTTTTTTCATTGCTGTTTTGATTCTGGTGTTTGTTTTGTGTCAAGATGCCTCCCAAACAAGAAAAATATAAACGTGTGAATATAGCCGTTATTTCAGTTAAACTTATATTACAGTTGTTACAAGTTAAACAACTAACAAGTAAGGTGGAGTGTGGTGTTTTTACGACATAAGACAGCCACCCGACATAGCTGTTGTATGTCACCCTTCCACACTTGAATTACACTTCATTGGTAAGCAAAGGCTAAAAATGCGTGGAATTGTGAATAAAATTATTTTTACTTGGAATAACTTGTATTTTTGCTTGTAGCAATATTTGCAGAAACACGTCTGCACACTGTATGTATTGGTCACGTCATGCACCTCTCCATATATACATCCCATCATTTCCCAGTACACTTTGAAAAATTCATGAACCCAGGTTGACTATCGTTGTTCTAGACACAGATGTAGCCAATCATCACCTTCACGAAGATTAAGCTGACCCACTATACGCACTATAGTCAGTCCTCACAATCTGGCGGCAGCAGGAGGGTCTTCTATTAAGTTCCGAGTTAAATGCCTTCGCGTGTACTCAGTCTGTCCTTATATAGTGAGTGTGTGGGTATTTTGTCTTATCGGGAGATTAGAAAATTGTGCTGTGGCGGCGGCCGGTGACATAACGTGTGTGTAGTTTTATTGCGATTAGTATGTCTTGCTTATGAAGGGGAAGGTTTTTTCTTTTTTCTTTTTATGATAGAGAAACTAAACAGCATCATCTATTATTACTACTGTCACTGCTATCACCTCCACCACCACCATTACCACCACTACTATTGCTGTTATTGTTGTTGCTGCTGCCGCTAATACTATTGTTGTTGTTGCTATTGTAAATGTCTTTTGTTCCTTATCTGAATTTTTTGCCGTAACACATACTCGTGAAGCGACCTCAAAAATCCCCACCAGATAACTCGTGCTGCGATTAGATAAAATGTATTGCATTCGTATCGGCCAATGTTATTCCCCACGCATCTCTGACTTTGCTTCATCCCAGAAACATGTTCACCTCACAAGCACTTTGCTATATTACTAAGGCCAAGGTAAAATACTCTTGTGTGGAGGTGGACAAGGTCAGGGAATGCGACCCCTTACACTCCCTCCATTCTTTATCTCTCTATTTTGTAAACACACACACACACACACACACACACTCTCTCTCTCTCTCTCTCTCTCTCTCTCTCTCTCTCTCTCTCTCTCTCTCTCTCTCTCTCTCTCTCTCTCTCTCTCTCTCTCCATCCACCCACTAATCTCTTGCTCCACTTTCTCCTCATTCTCCTTTCCATCTCATCACTGCCCCTCCTCTCCTCTCTGTCAAGTAGACGCAATCCTTACTATCGAAGTGTCCAGCGAAAAAAGTCATGCTGAACTGACAAGATGAATGAGAGCAAGTTCATGTATTCTTTTCTCTTCGCTACTGGATGAGTTGTGTAACGAAGAGGGTTGCGTTACATTGGAAGGTCATTAATTTACAACTTTATCCTTGCTTTCCTTCTTTTAGCCCCTTCTCTCCCATTTTACTCTTGATTTTGCTTATTTATTTATTTATCTTTTTTTTTCCTGTATTGTATGTTATTTCATGGATACTCTCTCTCTCTCTCTCTCTCTCTCTCTCTCTCTCTCTCTCTCTGTGTGTGTGTGTGTGTGTGTGTGTGTGTGTGTTGTTTTCCCCGTGCTTTACTTGCCTTCTCAGGTACTTATTACCATTATGAGAACTTCTAAACAGGGAGAGAAAAAACAGACCCATGTCCAGGGAAATATGAACTCCAGGTAACCCCCTGCTGCCTTGCTGCTCCCTCTCCAATCCCCTTCCCTTGCCAGTGTTCCCCTCCCCTACCTCACTGGGGGGTTAATTTATGCTGTACCTCACCCTCTATACCTCCGTACGATAGCTCATGATTCACCATTTTCGCTGGCAGCCCACACCCACCCGCTCACCCATATTCCTCGACACGCTATGAATGAGAGATATGACAATGACTATGACTATCTTTAGAATGTAAATATGACTTTTTCATTTATAGTAATACATGGAGCAATGCGAGCTTGACTGAGGTTGGTAAAATTCTGTCAAAATACATCTAGGTAAACACACTAATGGTTAGAAAAAAATAAAAGTACAGTTGCTGGGGAAGAGAAATATATCTCACCTGGCGGCAAAACCACCTTCACCTCAGGGCTTGAGTGTTTCAACTGCCACGCACACATACGTTCTATTTACACTCACACTTGTCTGTAGATTACGTAATTCCACGTCCGCAGACACGCTCTTGATCACTCATTTACTTATACAACCCTGACCGCTGCTTTGATATTTCTCTTTTCTCGCTTATAAGTATTACCAGAACTCCTCACCGCCAAAGTAGAATGCACTAAAGTATAATTTGTAAAAGTATCAATAGTAATAGTAGTGGTAGCAGGGGGAAGAAGAGGAGCAACTGCCATATACCATGATTTAGCGAAAATAACCCCTCCTAGAAAATATATCTCTATCACCACCGTTTTGAAGAGCCAATTTACGCAAAATCAGTAACAGCTTCTTCAAAATGAGAGTGTAGACATGATAAACAGAGAAGTGGAATATCGGTGGTGCCTCTGTCCCTTTGTGTTGTGGAATTGTTTGCCCTCCGACAGGACTGATTTGGTGGATTATCTCACGGAACAGACGATGAGAAAGCTACGTGCATAGTCTTCATTTCGCCTCTTCCTTCATTGTGCGTGGTGATAAAACAGTGCAGGGGAATTGGATGCATTGGTGGAATAAAAAGAGATCTCAAATTATGTAGACTTTCCTAGACGCGTCATTCAAAGTTTCTTCTGTTGCTGTTCGTTGTCATTTTTCTTATTAATGTATTTCTTCTTCCTTTGACGTTCCATGGAATGAGGTCAGTGTCTTGTGATGGGGAAAATAAAGTGTTGATAAAGTTGTCAGGTTTAAAATCAAGAAAAGTAGGACGTTATCAGTCTGTGTTGAAAACCTTGTTATTGACAGTGTTGTGTGTGTGTGTGTGTGTGTGTGTGTGTGTGTGTGTGTGTGTGTGTGTGTGTGTGTATGTGTGTGTGTAACTTGATAATGGGAGATGAACATGTCAAGACTGATACAAGAAGGGAGTTATGAAAAGTGTGAAAGGAAAATCCATAGAAGATTAAATTTACTTACACTTTTTCTTTATTATATAGGGAATTCAATACCAACAAATGAGGGATAAAACTGAAGAATATTGATATCCTCTCCACTTCCTTAAGACAGCGTTCGTGTTACTTCCACTCGGTATAATATTTTTAGTTCATCTTTCCTCATGCGTCTGCAATGTAGCCAGCGAGCCAACGAGTCTTTCAGTGGCTGGGAACGTTATAGATTTAGAGAGACAGACGTTTCTTTGTATACAATTGGGCGCCTTAAGTCAGTGCAAATGTGTGTTATGAAGCTACGTTCCGCGGGACCAGGGAAGGGGAGTGTAGCAGTGGCAGTAGTGATGACGGTAGGAGTGTTTCTTGTGATGAGGCCCCCTCGCGCCGCCCTGCCTCACGTCACCCTATCTTTCCCTCAGCCACCTGCGCCGTCCCACAACAATGTATCTTCTCACTGCCGCGCTCTCTTCACCGTGCCCAAAGAAGGGAGCTCCAATCATCAGTGGGAGTCAGGTAAGTATACCGTGCTATAGTCGTTGCCATCAGTGAAAAACATATAGGCGCCGGCTGAGTGCGGGATTTTCCCGTGAGCTGCGTTGTCACGTCTCCACAGGACCAGTTATCGTCTTAACACATTGGTGAATAGGTCTCTCTCTCTCTCTCTCTCTCTCTCTCTCTCTCTCTCTCTCTCTCTCTCTCTCTCTGTGTATATATATATATATATATATATATATATATATATATATATATATATATATATATATATATATATATATATGGGAAGTGGGGATAGAAGGAAGAATAGAGAATAGGTGGGTGAGGAAGGGAATCATAGTTAGAGGAAGAGTCACTGGGGCTTAACCCAGGTGGTGTGCGTCGTTTGTCTTTTCTGAGCCATGTGTTATTCGAGTTGCAAAGGAGGGAAGGTGAATTTCGGCCACACCCCGCCCCAGCCTCGCACACCAGCACCCCGCCCCCCCCCCCACACCTATGCAGCAGCCATGGAACCCCCGGCCCCTCCTTCCCATTGTTATGGATTGTTTGTAAGGAGGGGAGAAATGTTGGAATACACATAGATAGTTTTGTCTAGCATGTTGAATAATAGTGGTAGACATGGTGTAAGTCCCATCTTATAGACTGGGTCGCCTTGTGTATAGTCCGACATATACGGCAGTTAGAAATATCTATCACTGTTAAAAGTTCGTTGAGAGAGAGAGAGAGAGAGAGAGAGAGAGAGAGAGAGAGAGAGAGAGAGAGAGATTTTTCATGTTTTCCAGCGTTAGTTTAATTTCTCCTTTATTTTCTTCGTTTGTTTAATTGCTTACGCTTTTTCTTTCACATTTTTTTTATTGCTTTGGTGTTTTGCGAGTGTTTGATAACTCGTTTTTTTTTTTTTGTTTAGTTTCTTTTAGTTATTATTCCACACTGATTTTGTTGTATTTCTTGATTTTCTGGTTGTGTTTCGAGTGTCAAGTTATCTTTTTGCCTTGCTTGGCCTTGTTCGCTTATTTATGTGTTATTTCGTTAATTAGTTTTCCTTTGACGTTTGTGGTGTTTTATATTTATTGTTCCATTGTTCATCTGTATTGGTTGCATCAAGTACTTGATTTCTTAGCGTATATACTGTGTAAATAACAAATTAGCAAGATACGACTACTGGTCGTCCCAGGCCGTGACGTCTGTGTTCCAGCCACTCGTCAGGTGAGAGTGATCTTTCCAGCCTTATTTTTATTTCCCCTTGTTTCCTTAGTTTATTTATTT
>CM035186.1:10205929-10273665 GCA_020233015.1 Callinectes sapidus | reverse complement strand
ATATATATATATATAGCGAGAGAGAGAGAGAGATATATATATATATAGAGAGAGAGAGAGGGGGGGAGAATTAGAGAGGGGAAGTGTGACTTCATTTATACGTCATTACTGCTGATATTTGCCTGCTAAATTCCCTTGCGTTGACCGCTTTAGGTAAAAATAAGTTTGGAAAGCTGCTTATCAAGTAAGGAATCGACTGTACACGTTTATTTATTGAAGGAAATCCAGTACAGTAACACGTATGGAACAGCTACAGGATGGAAAACGTTAGCTCCTTAGATCAGAGGGTGATAAATAGCCACTTCACACGTCCGGAGGGGGTCATAACCGCTTTGCGATTTTTACGCTACTGCTGTCTATCTCTCTCTCTCTCTCTCTCTCTCTCTCTCTCTCTCTCTCTCTCTCTCTCTCTCTCTCTCTCTCTCTCTCTCTCTCTTTTGCAGTTTAGTCTTTAGTAATAATGCCTTTTAACGAGTGAAGTTGATAAGTCAGTCCCACTCCCACTCTGCCTAAATTTGGTGATAATTATTCAGATAAATCACTCCCATCTCTCCCCCCGGCCTTGGACATGAACGCCACGCCAAGCTCACACTCTACTTTTTATCACGCCTCAGAGTGTAACAGGGCGGGAACTCGATAAAAATTCTCACGAGGCTCTAGCCATGTAGTAGTCAGATGAAACGGACGCATGGCAACAAATGCTTCACTCCCCCCTAGATGATTCTCTCCAACTCGTCTCTTCAAGTCAGCACTGCATGTACAGATGAGTTAGTGTCAAGTAAAAAGACTTTCATTTGTTCATCCATTTCACTCTTAGGTTTAAGATGTATGTAAATGCAACCTATTTGTGACGTATAGCACCACTAGAGGAATCGTCCTAGCGGGGTTAAACAATATTGTCAAACTTTCCTTTTACCATCGGGAATTAAGATGATTTTTTTCCTGTTGGAGAAACCGTTTGCGTAGGTTATTGTATGTGGGGATTACTCTAGGGCGTCTAAGGTTCAGTTGGATAGAATCTCTTGTTCCAGGTGTTGTTCAGCTTTCTCTTATCCGGTTGTGGTCTTATTTTCGATTCTTGTGCCTTTCATCGCTGTCTGTGGATCATCCCATTCGTTCGTCTCTCTCTCTCTCTCTCTCTCTCTCTCTCTCTCTCTCTCTCTCTCTTCATTTCAGATCTAATTTCAGATTGTCTTTACTCTTGATTTAGTTTCTAGGCTTCATTTTAATTCACTTGGGTTTCATTTAGATTCCTTGGCTTCCATCTCATCACTTCAGCCTCACCTCCCTTTCCTTGCCATGCCACGTTACAAAGTCCCGATGTTGGCGATGGTTGTGGTGACAACAGGAATCTTTACTTTGATGCTCTCGTCTTATCTTCGTCCCTCCGCCCCGAAATACCCCTTGCTGTTGTCCCAAGAGTGTCCAACCACGTCTCGGCGCCACGTTCCGCACTGCCAAGCCATGTTTACTGTCAATAAGAGCACCGAGGACTCTTGGTGGGATTCAAGTAAGCTACACTTCACTTTTTATTTATTTATTCGCTACTTTACAACTTGTTATTTCGTTAATATTAGCTTTTTCATCATTGTTGATTGTATCTCTCTCTCTCTCTCTCTCTCTCTCTCTCTCTCTCTCTCTTAAATGTTCAGTAACTTCTCTAGAGACGGCCACGTGTATGAGTGGCACTCTCTTACAGCTTCCCTCATTTTCTTGTGTTCTACATGTAGTTACACTGAAACGAACAATAAGGTCATGTGTTCTTGTTCACCTGACAATCATTCTCCGTTCTCCTAACCTTCAATGATCATCTAGGTTTACATCTAGCATCACACGTCAGCACTTGTTTTTCCACCTCCACTCTCCCCTTTTCGCCTTTATTTTTAACATTCAGGTTTAGTTGGCTCAATTTTGTTCAATTCTAGTCATGAGCCTTCATGAATTTTCTTTACTTTTCTATTCTTCCTGTATGAAGAATTCTTTCCTATAGTACTTCAATTGAAATCTACTCCTTATCCCAATTTGTCGCTGTTTTCAATTTATTTTCTTATAGTTTTTATTTATGTATTTACTTTATCGTTATCAGGCAAGCCGTATGAAGAATTAGCAAGTCATCTTCCGCTTCTCCTTGGTGACATTAAGTCGGAAGGCTCCCCGGAGAACAAGTCAGCCCCACTATTCCTCGGTACTCGACTGGAGTTAATGAGTGGCAATGTGCCTTACATTCCCTGTCAGGTATGATCCTTTTTGTTAACCGCTTCAGTAATGGGATACTTGTTTACTGTGAATTTTGGGTATGATTAAACGATTTTATTGACATCAGGAAGGGTTTATAGCGGTCAAAAGATTAATGGCCAGTCTTCACTGTTTTAATCATTACATACGTTTCCAAAGCTGTAAAAATCGTCAAATAATAAGAAAAATTGATATGAAAATGCGTCATACTGAAAGGGTTAAGGAGATTGACAGGAGAGGCAAGGGAATGATGGACAGGTAGACAGGTAATGGGATAAACATATATTTGTATTTCTGCTTAATTAAGTATTGTTGGTGTCTGCTGTTGGTCGTGTAAATACGCGTTAATTCATTAATGTTTTTTTATGCATTTATTTACTATTTATGCACATTAGTTCCCATCATCTTCGTAATAGTGTTCCAATCTATCATGAACAGGTTAAGGAGTACGACTTAAAGGAGGCGGGTAGCTGTGTGGCGGTGAGGGCAGCAAAGGGCACCTCCACCTGGATTGCCTTCATTGGAGACTCGAATCAGCGACAGAAGATTCATTCCTTCCTTGACTTTCTCCCGCCAGACCTCACCTATTCCTTCTATCTGGGGGATACGCAGGTGAGCGGAAGGCGCACCTGCATCTCTTGTAGCCCCATATTGTATTATCACTTGTAGGTTCTTTATTTGTTGTTACTCTTTGATCTCTCAATGACTAAGAAAAATCTGTGTTAAATTTGGGGCATTAAGATCAAATGGATTCTTTTGGTATTCTGTTTCTTTTTAAAAATAATTGGTTATTCATAAAGATAATAAGTATATTCTTGGAGTTGCTGAGTTATTTTTGTCCATGATAGTAAGCAGTCTACAGGAACTTTAGGAAAAACCCATGGGAAACCAGATTGCTTTATTGTTTAGTTAAAGACCAGAAATAGGTCTCACACAAGTTCTCTCTGTACCCCTAAAAATTTGTTCCTGATAATGTTATTTTCTGTAGTTAAGTCCCTCTGAGAAATGTATGGACATATGACTTCATTATATAAACAGATTACTTTATTTTTATTTGACTTGTTCCATTGCAGTGTGTCTTACTGTTCTGATAGTACTATGATTACACAAAAATGCATCCTGAGTATTGTTAAAGATAGATTTTGTCCCTCTCATCAAGTGAATACATGAAAATCTTAAATTATAACACTGTCCTTCCTGAATAACCCTTATTGTGTTATTAATTGCTGGGATTCACACATTTTGTTAATTTTAGCTGCTTTTGCTTTGTTTCCTGAATCTGTCTCCTGATGCTTTGTGAATCAAGAGTGTAGCAACATGTGTTCCTCCCATTCATGTCTCCCTTTACTCTTGCAGGTGAGCCTCCAAGTTTTCACAGATGCCGTCTCTCACCACAAGAAACGTCCACCAGTGTTTGAAATTGTTGGCCGACCACCACCACCATCACCATCACCATCAGCTACTCATGCAACTTCTCTCCTTCCTGCGAGATTGTTAGGTCACCACTACAGCATTTATCTCTCCATTTAGTACTATATGAGTGATGTTTTATGTTTTTCAGTTCTAATGTTCTTGGCCTATAGCTTTATAGGGAAATTGTCACTTATGAAACTTTTATACATTTAACAGATGATGGTGAAGAGCTGCAATATAAAAACAACAGCAACAAAGTTCAGACGGAATCTCAACCTTCTCAGGGGATGCTGCTTGAAGAGAAGTCACAGCCACAAGAACAGTATGTCTTCAGGGTAACAGTGTTGTGGTATCCAGGAACAAACGATGCCATCAAGTCGTCGTCCTTCTCTCGCAAGCTGGTAGTGGCAAGACTGCAGGAGTGGCTCAATATGAACGTCCTTCCTGATGCTGTAGTTGTTGGTAGGAAGAGACCTGTTATGTACATGGTAGTACTGGTGAAGTATAGATCATGTATTTAATTGTGACCAACACTGTATAATACACTTCCCACTATTCTGATTATAATTTTGTTTTGCTTTTTTCCTGGTTTTCCCTCACTCTCTTCTCTCTTCCCTTCCTTTTTCAGGGTTCGGCACTTGGATGCTGGCTGATCGCAAGTTCACAGACGAACTGTGGCCCTTTACAGAGCTAGAGAAAGGTGCTCTTGCCCTGGAGGACACCCTCACTCACCTCAATGCCAGGACCTCTCTGTTATTTTGGGTGCAAAGTAGGTGAGTTCTGTTACCACAAATCCCCTCACAGTAATTTGTTGAAAAGTGATGAATCTTCTTCATCTTTCAGCTATTCCCATTTCTAGGTCGCCACAGTGGATCACTCGTCTTTGACAAGCTCCGCATATTGAGTTGGCAGATATTTTTACGCCGGATGCCTTTCCATGACGCAACCCTCCCCATTTATCCGGGCTTGTGCCCCCAGTGGCTGGGTGTGTGAAAAGTGATGAATATTGAACATTAATACTTTTCTTCATTTCTTTACTAGTATCCCACCACAAAACACTACTACATCACACTAAAAACTACTACTACTACAGGTATCGGTGGTTCAACACAGGAGGCCATGGACCATCAGCTGACATGAAGGAGGGGAAGATCAAATATTGGGACTCGTTTATGTATCTCAACCAGTTCCATGACTCCTTGCCACTATTAGACACCTGGCTGTGGCACATTATGAAGTAAGAATGTGTGTGTGTGTGTGTGTGTGTACTAGTGTAGTTGATATGTAATTATTAGTGTTCATCGTAGGCTCTGACAGGATGATAAAGACAGGTACGGTCTCTTAAGTCTGGTGTTTATTTAGAACATACACAAAGGCATAGGTTGAGCGAGAAATGCCATGACCTATAGTGACAAGTGTGGAAGATATACTGGCAGGCAAGAGGGGTCCGGAATCAAAGGATAGTGTCAGGTCACCCTCCATTGGGCCGATTTAGCATCCCAGTAACTACAGATTCCTTCCTTTGATCCTTTTTTAGAGACAGATTTATAGGAAAGTTACCTCCCCTAGGAAAGCATCAAATTTTCCTATCCATATTCTTGTCTCTGAAGAGAAGACTTTCACAGCAGAAGTCTTAGCTTTGGATGATCTTGAATCTTGACTGTCTTGCAGGAGAACAGGTGCCTGGCTCTGGGATTCCACTCTACCCTTCAACCTTGCCAACCTGCAGGAATGTCAGCGGCTTAGTGAAGCTAAGATGTACTACCATCCTCTTTACTCAGGCAAGCCCTTATTTTGTCATCACATGTCTGTTGGACTGAATTGTGTGGTATTAACAGTTCACCCATTATTTGTACTGGTGGAATTACTTTAAGCTTGAATGAAAAAGGTTTGATATGGAGATGTATTGGTGGACGTTGTTCTATGCACGTATACATACTATATCATGTTAATCTATTCTTATGTAGTACATATCTTTGAAGTAGAAGGGAATTTTAATTTTATTAATTATTGCAATGCATTCAGGAGCCTTTCCCTCAACACACAGGTCGTTGGTGGAACTGCTTCGACGTTCATCATGCCTCTTATGAAACCAACAGTGTGGAGATACAGATGCTGCTGAATCTGTTGTGCAATGCTCACCTCAACACCCCCGCCCAATACTGCTGTTCCATGTGAGGCATCTCATCCTTGGCCCTCCACCCATCATTCAGGAGCAATACTGTCACAATTCAAGGTATACCTATAACAATGAGAGATTTTGCAAACTGCCTATCTATATATCAGACTGGCAATTGTCCATATAAGATGTCCAGACTAACTGCCATCCACTCACATATTCACATCCATTGCTGTGATGGCCTATGGTGGAGAAGAATAGATATATGAACCTGTCTCTTTATGCTTACATATGACAGCTTTTTATGTAGACAGTAACAGTGTATGCACAGAAGTCAAGATACAACAAAGAGGCATTAGTATGTGAACTAGAATGTCTGATATTTAGGCCTCTGAAAAAGTGGCTCTTGTTCAATATTGGAGATACAGAAGAGGTTGCTGGTGAGACACACCCCATGGAGACAGAGCAAGAGATAAACAAGTTTCCCAGAAGACAAAAAGATCACCACAACACCAAACATCTGCCTTCCCATCACCAAGAAATTCACTCAGCACATCACCACATGTCAGGCCCACCTTGCCATTACATCTAACACAATAGTAACAGGTTAGGAATGGTCTTCCAAGCATTTCAGATCTGTGTGGGTGCTTTCCTTTGTCACATGCCTGCAGTGAAACTCAAACCTAATTTCCACAACTTTCAATATTTCTAAAGCATTTTCATTCCTACAAGATTTAAAAGGGATCTCTTAACTCTTCACACACCTGCAGTACTCAGGCATATGGTCTAATCTACAATATTTATTCCACATCTGTCCCTTTCTGTATGCAATACCTGTACACATCTCTTCCTCTTCCAAACACTTATCTCGTTGCAAGATTTATACGTGGCTTATCTGCAATGTTCAGCCAACACTCCTTTCTCCACACAATGACCTTACAGTAAATTTTTCAGTAATTGCTATATATTATACACTCAAATACATAAGGCAATAAGGGAATTTCTGAAGATACACAATCAGTAAGGTAACTCAATCAAAATTTCATCTCGCTTGTAATTTACACATTTGTCTTGCCTATCCTGCCTCAGACAGCCACCAGAACAACTCTTTAATGATCCTTACCATTCCAAATCTTTCACCGCTTGACTATTATCTTTCACACCTCATAAAATCCATACTTTAGATAAATCATTCTCATTTTGTTACATTCTTTCATAACTTTCCAAACCCAGTAACAATTAGCTACTCTATCCTCTTCCAATCCACTGTACACTATATTCTATGTACTTCAAATCTAAACTTGCCTTCAT
Source organism: Callinectes sapidus (assembly GCA_020233015.1). Taxonomy (NCBI): domain Eukaryota; kingdom Metazoa; phylum Arthropoda; class Malacostraca; order Decapoda; family Portunidae; genus Callinectes; species Callinectes sapidus. The sequence continues at coordinate 10,266,587 of CM035186.1, read as the reverse complement.
CTGTCTTCCACCAAATTACCTGAGGTCCAACCTCCTGCCTGGCAAGGATGTTCACTCTAACTCACTACTGGAGATGACAAAAGTGGCTCTCATTGATCTAAGAAACTGTGGTCTGGATTCAACAATGTCCACCATCCTTCCCATCCATGGCACTCTCAAGGATAAAACATTGTATTTCACTTTTTTCTCTTATTTCTACTTATTAATTTTTCTCTCATTTATTAAAGACATGTGTGCTTCAAATGCCCAACAGATTAATTGTTAGATTCTGAGTACTTTTATTATTATTTATTGGTGAAATATATTGATGACAAATTAAATTATTCTTCCAAAATCTCGCTGTTCTTAAACCACTAATAATAATAATTCACAGTGATTCATTAAGAGCAAAACAGCATCTACAGTTCTATTTTATTACTTTACCCTAACGAAATTAAAAAATACCCTTATAAACATGTGTGTCTTTGAGTAGAGTCTTTAGAAAGCAGTGGGGATAAAAGAGCAATGTTATTCACCTCGGTCACCTGCTGGTCACCCAGCCAGCCTTTCCCTTCGGAGGGAGCTCAGAGCTCATGTGGACCGATCTTTGGGTAGGGCTGAGATCACATCACACACTACACACCGGGACAGCGAGGCCACAACTCCTCGAGTTACATCCCGTACCTACTTGCTGCTAGGTGAATGGGGGCTTGATACACATTAAGAGGCTTGCCCACTTGCCTCGCTGCGCCCGGGACTCGAGCATGGGCCCTCTCTGTTGTGAGCCGAGCGTGCTAACCAATGTGTTATGAATTACAGGATTTACAATCTGATTACACAAGAGTGGAACTGTGGTTCATGTTCTTAGACACTTTTGTTTACCTTCATTATTTCAAAGGGCTTCATTTAAGTTTACAAGTTCTTCAAGTATGCTTTTATAGTTCCAGAAAAAAGGGACAAGATTCCTACATTATTAACTGGAAAAGCAATCTTGAAAACCCCGCTAATCAGTTCTGTGGCCAGGGAAAATAGATATGGTGAGAGAGCAGAGCCTTTTTGAGGGTGTTTTTTTTATGATTATAGAGGCAGAGTCACAAGAAACACTCTTGAAAATAACGTGGTGTCATATGACCTCTCGGCTGGCGGCTGTCTCTTGTATCGTCCTGGTTCGTCAATGTATTGCCTAATATGTAGTAGTTTCTACATGTTTTTGTGTGTTTTAAGGCTCAAGCATGTAGGTAGAAACAGTAGAAGGACGAAAAGAGAGGAGGAGGAAGGAGGAATTAAGTGAAGAGGAAGTTTTTTATAATGCTTTTTTTGTGTTTTGAAGTATGTTTGGGGTGTCTATATCGAGTTTGATAGTGATTTAGGTTTTTATGTGTGTGTGTTTGTGTGTTTTGGATGCAATCTTGGATTTTTCAGTCTATTAGATATCTCTATTTTGCCTATCTTGAGTGTGTTGTGGAGTATGGTTGAGTTTTTGTAAGTGTTGTGAGGGTGTTGGAGGGGCATATTAAGGTGTTACATTAGTTTTAAGTGTTTTAAGTAGGATGGGTTCATGGAGACAGTATTATGAGTATATGTTGTATTGTGGGGATGACATTGGTGTTTACTGGATGTTTCTAGTGAGTAATGGATGTGGTTGTTAATGTTTTCAATGTGTTTTGGATTAGTTTAGTGTTTTAAGTTTTTTTACCGTGTTTGCATGTGTGACAGTGGTTTTGTGGATGTCTTACCTGACTAGATTAGACTACTACCAACTTTTACTACTACTACTACTGCTACTGCTTCTGCTTCTGCTTCTACTCTTGCTTCTGCTTCTGCTTCTGCTTCTGCTTCTGCTTCTGCTTCTGCTGCTACTACTACTACTACTACTACTAGTACTACTACTACTACTACTACTACTACTACTACTACTACTACTATTTATGGGGTGTCTGCAGAAAAGAATGCATGTGGGTTGGATGCATTGTTACAGAGATCAGTGGGGGGGGTAGGGGTCTTTGGCAGTGGCATAGTTATGGAATGGCTTCTATAAATTCCAAGGGAGGGGGGATGCCATTTGGGGACATACATACTTTTGTTGCATCTTGGGTATAGAGGATCTCTATTTGAAAGTGCAAAAATTGCAATTTTAAGCTACAATACCATGTTTTTTTTTATATATTATTGTATTGTAGCCTTATTTTAGCTAATACACTAATACACAGTTATCAGTAGTAATAGTAAGACAAGTGAGTGTAAAGATGGTAAGGAAAACCTGGGTTGGGACAGGGACACTCTTTACTGTTATGTTTCAACAGAACGTCTTCCTCAGAGAGTGAGTGACATGGAAAGAACAGCAGTTTATATTCTCTTGTTGTGGATCACCTGTGCAGACGTCTGCCAGGGGAGCGTGCTGATTGGTTCTTCAGCATAAGTTTGGCTGCTGGACGAGATAGGCTTACGAAGCCCTCTCTATGGTTGGTGACCACGGAGGTAGCAATGTATGTGGCCTCCACCAGCTTCCTCTTTCTCTTTCCAATTTTGTGTTCAGGGCCACCGCATTTTACCAACCCAGCATAACAATTATAATACACTGAGGTGTTCAAGTTACTAACATGCTACCTTAGATGAATGTTTATTAGTGACAAGATAATTTTAGTAGTTTTATGTGGGACATACAGACAGTGTGCATATGATGCAAAAAATATCATTATTTTTTACTACATCGGGTATTATACTACTATATCACTCACCACTATAATAAAGAGAATGTAAAATGGGATTAAGAATGCATAAAGAGATCAGATAAAGTGAAATAATAAACATTTTAATTGTTCTCTGTGAAACGCCATAGTCAAACAATTAAATGAAACCAAAAAATATGTAGCACTCTATATGAAGTCATAGAGCAAGCTTCATTATGCCAGGATGTTAAGTGATACAAAGATCTTACCAAATGAAGCACTGGAATGATACGAGTTAGTACTTATAGGGGATTTTAGATATAAGGAGGTACACTGGGAAGAAATGTCAATGGAAGGGGATGAGAATACTAGATTTGATTTTGTCAAAGGAGTATTGAAACCTCCCTCTTGAATATAGAAGTATACAGGGAGTTCCAGTGTTTATCAGAGAAAGGGATGAATGATTGAGATTACAAATTAACATTTAGATTAGAGAGGTGGACATAATAAGAGTAAGAGAAGCAAGTTTTGTGCAGTGAGGCTGTGGGAGGAGGGGAGGCATGCAGTTAGCAAGAAAAAATTAAAATAGATAAAGATGAGATGTGAAGTTTCCAGTTTAGATTATAAGCAAAGAAGAAACTGAGGATGTTCAGTATAGAAGGGAGGGGACAGCTAAATATCAGAGTCCATTACTTACAAAAAAAAGGAGAAGGAAAAAAAAATTGAAAGAATCCTAACTTTTTTGAAATAGCATATGAAGAAAAGACAGTAAAAACTAGATTTGCCACTGCTAGAACAAAGAAAATGAAAAAGAGGTGACATGTAGGTTCCTCATAGGAAAGATTTACTGAAGTGAGACCCAGGCAGTACAAGAAAGCATGGAATGAAGCTCAAAAAAAGGCAATTATAGCAGAACATTAAAATAATAAGCACATAATTTAAGTGGTAGTATAAGTTTTACAGTACAATAAGTAATATATTGTAAGAATATTGTTAATCAGACAGCTGGGTGGGCTTTCAGATAGGTGATACCCAATTTTCCTCCTTTAGTCTGTTAAAGCCAATAATATACACGATATGCTGATTAATAATAAAAAAAAAACAGCTTCACCCAGGGAATAGTGGATATAAAAAATTAACTGGACAAAGTAGTTTCATGTACAAAGATAGTAAAGGATTTCAAGACCATATTAGACACTAGGAAATACAAAGAGGGGACAGCACAAGAATAGCCTCCCTCCTGTAGAATACAACTAAATAAAAGACAAGTACTTAAGTATTCCTGAGTGTTAACAGGTAACCATAATTTTTCAGCCACTGAGTGATTACTTGCCTGTTTTTGTTCATCCATTCAATGTTGTTGGTAATGTTTTCAATAGCTTGGGTTACAGCACGCTTAATAGAACCCAAATTTTCTTCATTGGTGGACTGGAAGTGCTTGAGCTGCAATAGACACAAGGCATATTTACCGAGTTCTTTTGTCAGGTAGAGGCTCCCACTCCGTTTTTTAATGGTGCACTTTGTGTGTGTGTGTGTGTGTTATTCACCTTTCACCTCAGTCGCCTGCTGGTCACCCAGCCAGCCTTTCCCTATGGAGGGAGCTCAGAGCTCATGTAGACCAATCTTTGGGTAGGGCTGAGACCACATCACACACTACACACCTCTCGGTTGTGAGCCAAGCGTGCTAACCATTATACTACGCGGTGTGTGTGTGTGTGTGTTTCTACCAGAAGAATCTCTCTTCCTATCCTCAACCCAGCAACTCGATGGTCTTTGTCAATCAAATTTTGACAAGTATCTTAGCAGTGTTCAATGTGGCTGGCATTTATAACATGAAAAAAACATGTCAGGAGAGCTCAATTAATATAAAATAAATGTGGGGTGACAGTTGTTTTCAAGGTATAAGGACTTCTTTGTTGTCTAAGAACAAAGGAAATAGGAGAAGCTGAAAAAAATTTATGTTATGTATGGTAGACATACTTACAGATTACTATCTATCATCCCTATACATTGTTATTGAAATAATAAGTTGAATTTCTCAAACAATGACTTTTAAGCAGAAAAATTGTGACCACTTGTATTTTCTTTGTGCTTCCCTGAGGCTTTCATCAAGAAAACAATGGTGTGGCAGCATTGGTAGTACAAGCACAAGACAGTGCAAATTCTGAGTGTAAACCAGTTTGGGTGTACATTGGAGTGAGCATAATCCATGGTATCCTTGTGCAGAAATTCCTCACCCTCTGATTAAAGATTTTCCTTAAAAAAAACTCAGCCTTCTTTTTCTTCAGTTCTAGACTTGAACCTGAGCCCTCTTGGTTGTGAGCTGAGCAGGTGTACCACTACAATATGTGGTGTGTGTGTGTGTGTGCGCACACGCTCGCACTCGCGCATATACATGTGTGTATGTTTCTCGGTATCTAATTACTAGGGGTGTGCAAAAAAATCGATTCACATAAGAATCGCGATTCTCATTTACTACGATTCAAAATCGATTTTAAATGTTCCAAAATCAAGTTTAATTTTTTTTTTTTTTTTAATCCGCTGGCTGTCGGCTTTTATTTTGAAACGACGCAGGAGTCGGGACGCAATGGAGGAGGAAAGTTCTATCGTTGCAAGAGGCATTTTAATGAAAAATTCAGAGGCAGCTAACTCATGGGTATTATTTTTCATAAAAAGCCCCCACTTATTTTCGTAACTTAATTTTCTTAAAGCTACTGAGAAATATTAATGTTTTTTATTTGTACAACAGTTGTGTTCCACATGATATTTTTGGTGGTCCAACTTATTTTATAGCCAGCTACTTAGAGTAGCAGTTGCAGTTGTCATCCAGCTCCACACACTGTTTTTGGAAAAGGCACTTTCCTTAGAATTTAAAAGGCAGCATGTTTAACTGCACTATTTTTTTATGTTAAAGAGGCACTTTTATGTTTGTTACTTAACAGTTGCAACCATTCTGTTTCAGCATAGATACATGTGTAAAACTTAATAAATGTGAAAAAGACAGTTTAACGTCTCAATTTGTCATTCTCTCGCAAAGCAGACTGGAGTAGATCACGAAGATCCTTTACACACCTCTAGATTGAAGCAGAAATCATGAATCAAATCGTTTTGAATCGAAAATCGATTTTGAATCAAATCGTAGCCCCAAAAATCAGAATCAAATCGAATCGTGAGATAGTAGAAGATTCCCACCCCTACTAATTACCTCTGTTAAGTACAATTCCTTGTTCATGCCACTAGTTGCAGTTTGTATTATCCAACGGAGACCAAAAGAAGTTCCACCCACGCTGTAAAGAGTAGAAATATATATATATATATATATATATATATATATATATATATATATATATATATATATATATATATATATATATATGTGTGTGTGTGTGTGTGTGTGTACATATATTTTGGAACCTTCCTTTTGAATAAAATTTTGAACCCAAAATTGTTCCAATTATCGTACTATAACTTGGCAAACAATCCACAGGAAATAGATTAGTCTGTTCCTGGACCTGAGGACTGCATTTGAGAGAGCAACTCAGCATGCAGTGTACACTCCCTGCAGCATGTATCTCCTGTCTAATGCTTTTGTGTGCCTCTCAACTTGAATAAACAAAGAATTGTCATTGCCATAGTAACAGCATCTAACTGATAGCAAGAAGGAATGTGCTGATCTTTCTGATGACATTTATCATGCTTCACTCACTGTCCTGGATTAGTTGAAGCACCTCTGTTCTGTGATCAGTTGTGATGATGTCATTAGCCAATATGATGGCCCAAACAAATATTTCACAGAATCTTACAACTTCTGAGACATGCCATAACAGTACAGCATCTTGGAAATAATTTTTGTAGAGATCCACATTTGTAATAGTTATTATTTTCTGTTTCTTCACATGGGTTAAACTGTAGTGTTATTTTCAAGATGCTTGGCTGGTATTGCAAGTCTTGGAAGTTACAAGATTCAATGAAATATTTATTTGTGCTAGTAAGGACCGTCATCACAGCTAATCACAGCACAGAGGCACCTCATCTATTCCAGGACAGCTAATGATGCATGATAAATGTTGTCAAGAAGATCAGCATATGCTGTCTTGCTGTCAGTTACACATGATGACTGTAGGAACAATGATCATTTTTCAATTACAGCTGAGAGGTGCACAAAAGTGTTTGATAAAGGATATAAACTACACGGAGAGCAGGGTGCATGCTGATTCACTCTCTTAAACACAGCCCTGGGGTCCAGGAATGGATTAGTTCACTTTACATAGACTCCTAAGGGGAAAATTACTTTGTTTTTTTAACATTTGGGTTCTCAAATGACTTTCTGGGAGTAATTAAGTTTTTAGAACCTCAAACTTTAAATATGTTATCATATGAGTACAGAAAATTAATGTCACCTTTACTTTTTTACAATAATGCTGAACATTGTCAAAGACTTGTAGGTATGTATATGTGAACTTTCAAACAAATTATAGTTATAATAGTACATTTATCTGTACAACCTTCTGGTGAAAATTGGAAGGTAATCATATATATTTTTCATCCATATAATGTGAGATTTATTTTTCACACTATAAAGTTCTGAAAGACAATATACTTACTAATCAGTAATATTATTCCACTGATCTCTTAAGAAGGTCCAAGCCAGGTCTTGTCCCACAGTGTTCGAGGCCACAGAAGCAAACACCCGTATTGCATCTTGCTTTCTGATGCCTGTGCCTTTGGTGAAGGCCATCTCAAGGTACCTGATGAGCCATTTATTTGGGTTATTAAATATAGACTGATTGGGAGAAGCCTTCACCTTTTGATATCATATATTTTGTACTTTATAGTAGATAGTGCATTGCAGGACAAAGTGTCTACACTGTACAGTTCTGATTCTGTTTGTTCTTCAGTTGGATTTGCACTCTTTTGAAAGATGTAAATATGGAGTGAAAGACAGATATTAAAGATTCAAAGAGTTGAAATGAATTACATCAGAAAAGCCTATGTGTGATGAAGGAATGATGACAGAATGAAAGTGCATATAAAGGAGGCAGGCTCTGGCCACTATAGAACAAAGGAGATACATAAATTAGTAGAAAAGAATCAGATACTGCTTTACTCTGCCTGCTTTTCATTATAATGAAAGAATAAAGGATCATGATATCCTATGGTAGAACATCATCTCACCTTGACAGAATCCATATCTCCTTGGAACATCCCAGAGCTGACAGCAGTCTGGATTTTTCTGAACCAATATTTGAGTTGAGGTATTGATTCCAAGCAAACTCCCATTCCTTGTCCTTACCAGCAGCTATGGCAGTGCAATACACCACATTCTTCAGGTTTTGGGAAATGATGCTGAAAATTGTAAAAGATAAATATTTTCCATTTTGACAGTCCTGAGGAAAATTTTCCATGTACTGTGTTGTGGAAGATACAGACTCAAGCAGCTCATTAAAGTTTTGGAAAAATTATTCTAAGGATTGTATCTAGTATTTTGTGACAATGCCTTATTGTATTGGTCTTGAAAAGGAAGGAATGAAAAATTCATGATTGTTTACATAATGCCTTAAAGATTATTTCACTCCCCTCACTGTGCTTTCACCTTTTGTTCATTGGGTTCATCATCCACTGCTTGAAGAGGTTAACAGACTGAGTGACACAGTCATTATGACCAAGCTTGCAGGCCCATTTGAGCATCTTTTCTCTTTTGAGCTGGTCAAGGTGAGAATCTGTTACAGAATCTTGGAATCCAACAGACTTGTACAGTGGCTCAAGCAGACTCAGCAAGAAATTCTGAGGGTAATGGGCTAATTAATGGTGTGAAAAGGAACATTTGTTGTGATAATGTTGAGACAGTGTATGATTTTAGTTCTGACCACATTAATCATCAGTGACTTGATACTGAAAGTTTAATAAAGTTATCAAATTAAGTAGATAGAAGGAGATACTTCAGTTTGATTACATCTCTAGCTGTAATATGTATGTGTTTTAGAATCCAATTCTTAAGAATAATGCTTTGAAATATTTTGCCATGTACCTTAAGAGATCCATAAGTTCCAGTGCGTGAGAAAAGTTTATCAATATAAGCCAAGTTGTTTAGAGCAGTAGACCATGGTGTGTATGAAGTCTCAGTCTTCAAGTATGCAATCACATCCATCGACAAAGAATATGAAATCTGACCTGAAAATACATCATCAAAATTCAGGCAGCACAAAATTACTAAAAGAAAATATTTGTGACAGAAAACACCCATTTTTCCCCAATAATTAATGCTATCTTATACAATAGTTGGAAAATGCTCACTGGCACTACATTATGCACCTAACAACCTTATTAAGATTTCCATTTTTAGTGAAGCCTGGAGAGAGGGAAGGTGATGGCTGCACTGTGACCACAAATAAGGAATGGCAGTACCTGCTTGTGCCAAGTTGAGTGCATCATCTATGAGCTGTGCACGGTTATTGACGTGGATCTTGGTGTGATCGGTTTTTAGCTGCTTGATCAGCAGCTTCCAGTTGTTGTCATCGTAGTTGACTCTGTAGTAGCCAGTCTCCTGCACATTGAATATCACCCACTGACTGCTGTCTGGGAGGTTCTGGATGGTAATCTCAGAGTGAGTCTTTGAGAGCCATCTGGATGGTGCTGTGTTACTGAAGTTAGCAGTGGCCTGTGTGGTGTAGGAGAGCGGCACCCACCATCTGTACACATGAGTGTCAGTGGAGTTTGCATTTTTCCTCAACAGAAACCGCTCCTGGTGAAACAAACAGTAATTTAAAGTCTGGTATCTTACTCATATTTTTACTTTAAGAACATCCATCAAGGAGAACTTAATTTCATAATAATCACTATTATCTAACTCTTCTCAAACTTTTACTTGTAATATGATAAAATTACATCTTTCCCATTCATCTCAAATTATTACCTGTGTGACTGTGGCAGAGGTTCCATTAGCACTTCGTATGACTGTGATCACAGGATAGCCCATCTGTAGTGTCCATGTGTCCATGATAGCCTTGACAGTGACACACTTGCCAAGTGTAAAATCCTGATGTGCTGCTTGTGTCATGAAGTCCCACAGATCATCTTGTTCAGAATTACTATAAGCTCTGTTTAGAAATGGGAAGAGAAGAAGAAGCATGAGGATTGGTGCCACATTAAAGTTTCTTTGTGTGCATATTACAATTTTATTACAATTTTGTTCAGGTTTACTGTGGTCATGATTGTATAAAGCTCATGTGTACCTGGTTTTCAGGTAGTTAGTGAGACCTCTGCGGAAAGTTGCCTCCGTCAGGAAATATTTCATCATTCGGATTATTGAAGCACCTTAGAGTTAGAAAAGTTTGGTTGCATTTTGTTGAAAATATTTTCTGTTTTCAAAGTCATGCAGTGCCCAGGAAAAGTTGAGATATGCTACACTCCATCAGTATTTTGTGAAAAAAAGAATATCTGCATGCATCATGATAATGATTATGATTATAGAAATTGTATCAATAATGGTAATGAATGATTAATGGATGTATTATAGTAATATCGATGATAATTAATAGTAATACTAGAAATAATTATCATAATTCAATTTTGAGACCTAAGTCTAAGAAATGGATGAAAGTGAAGGAATGCCTTAAGAAATAAAGTTATGGAGACAACACATGCATTTATTTTAAAGCTTATATGCTACAACTAGGTAAACACAACTCACCTTTGCCATAAGAGATGGTATCGAATATCTCATATATCTCACTAGGATGACCAACAGGGATACTGATGGGATGGGAGGTCTCCAGACAGTCGAGTCTGAAAACCCTATGTATTTCTACTATGATGAACTGCTCCATCATTTGCCACTCTGGCTCAACATGGCTAATGGCCACATATTCCATAAAGCTTGCAAAGCCTTCATTGAGCCACAGATCTGTCCACCATTTTGGAGTCACCAGGTTCCCAAACCACTGGTGGGCCAGCTCGTGAGCCACAACTATCGCCACTCGCTGTTTGTTGTAGGCTGAAGACACTTTGGGGTCAAAAAGCATTTCTGTCTCCCTACAGGTAATAAGTCCCCAGTTCTCCATAGCACCTGCTGCAAAGTCTGGGATGGCAATCATGTCTTGTTTTGGGAGTGGGTAAGGGATGCTGAAGTAGTTCTCAAAGAAGGTGAGGATATTTGGGCCAATTTCAAGTGAGTAATTTGCCTGGTTTATGGCAGCTTCACGTGATAATGTCCTAAAGGATACTCCATTTGTGTGGTGACTTCCATTGACGAGAAGTCAGACACAAGGAATGCCACAAGATAGGTGGACATAGGGACACTGGTGTTGAAGTGGTCCCACATCCACCCCTGCTGACCTTCTATTGGCTGGCTGTTTATTTTGGGCATATTAGATATGGCAGACATGTCTGTTTCTCTTGCCAGGAACACCTCAAATGTGGCTTTCATGGCTGGCTCGTCGAAGCACGGGAAGGCGCGACGGGCATCTGTTGGCTGGAACTGTGTCACGGCAAGCCACCTGTGGCACAGTAAACAGGTGCTTTATTCGGTGTCTGTCTGTTTGCATCATTAGTGGACAATAATCATCAAATGCAACATGGAGCTAATAGTGTGTTCTGATATACCCTGAGTTCCAACTGTTTCCTTTCTATTCTTATTACATCAGTCAATTAATTCCATGGACACATACCTCTTTATTCCATTTGAGTCACTGTATGAAGACCTATAGAAGCCACGCAACTTGTCATTGAGGTAGCCTGTAAATTTCATTGACAGCACATATCGGCAACCTTTGATCAGTGGTTGCTGGAGGTGAGCATGGTAAAACTGGTGCTGGTTGTCATAAGTCTGCTTGAGGATGTTGATCTGCATTGTGCTTTTGGCATTCACTATCTGTATTATGATCAATGGTGAGCCTGGGCAGGGTAATCTACTAAGTTTTTTTTTCAGATAAATGTCAGTACTAACTATAAAAAGAGACAGCAGCTCACTCAGTTTTCACTAAATTAGTTCTATTAATTCTAAATTCTTTAATTCAAAAGTCATACATATTTGTCATTACCTATCATTATTATGTATTTATTTTATTTTGCATTTTAAGGAAATTTAGATAACTTGATACACTTGAACAAAGATACTTTATATTAAGATAATGACTGATGATGTTTGCACCATGAACATGGTCATGAAGATACTATTGCCCAAACAATTAAAACTTTGAAAATATTTTTGCAAACATAAAAATGTAGACAAACCACTGGATTCATACAAGGATTATTAAAAGGAAAGAATATATTAATGAATGTATAATATTATAATTGTACGGGATTGTATCCTTCAGCCAACACTGATATGGATCAAAGACCTGGACATGAAAGATGAAAAATAACTTTTCTTGTAAAAATATATAAATTTAGAATGAGGTAACATGAAGGTAACAATAATATTAGCAGTAAAGAAGCCTAGAGACAACAATGAAGTATAGCTCAGGCCTTAACAAAGTAAATGTGCACACACCTTGACGGTTTCATTGTGCGTGATGATGTCAGCCATGTGGAGGGTAAAAACAGACGTTTCTGTCACCACCTCCACCTCCACCTGTACATATCCAATGATACTGAAATTGCCCCTGATGAAGGGCTGAAGTCGAAGCAGGTAGTGGAGGGGTCGGAGGGAGGTGGGAAGTCTCACATTAGTGACTTGTGTGTTTGATGAAGGTACAGTTGTAGAGTTGCTATCCTGGAAACAATAGTCCATTGGTAAAATGAAGTGATGGAAGCATTAGTGACAATATAGTCATTATTTTTAATTTGTAAGAGAAACCTGAGGTGCTTTTGTATTATCACTGTTGATTGAGGAATGACTTATGACAACCTTTCCTCTGTTAAGCCCATATAGGGTCTACTTCCGTTCTCATAGTAGATTAGAGTTGGGTTGAATAGTTCATTTTGGCTAGAAATAAAGGAAACTATTCAGGGGCTGGCCTCAGTGGGCCTTTCTTGTATTGGAGCTTTGCTGTTCTTTGTTGGTGCCCTTCCTAATTAAAAATAAATAAATAGATAAATAATAAAAAGACAAAGCACACACACACACACACACACACACACTATCCTCACCAATACAGCAGCTTCTGTTGTAGATGGGACTTGCACTGGATGGTGATTGTTTGTAGCTGTGGAGGCTTGAGGCTTTAAACCATCAGCAACTAATGTGAGTGAACACACATACAGGATATGCAGGAATATCTTCCTGCTTCTGCTCACATGAATGTCTTCCATGTTGAAAGACATGGAAACAGCAGATTCTTTAATCTTTGACAGAACTCCTCTGCTTTTTGAAGTCTCCTACATCAAAGGTAAAAACCTCAGCTTGTTTCTTGGATTCTTGTCCTTTATCAGTTGGTTTTCATCTGTAGTTTCAAAAAAGTATGTGAGTTGGTATTGGATATATATATATATATATATATATATATATATATATATATATATATATATATATATATATATGTTACGAATCCATGTATGGGGGGGGTAGCCGTGGCCGTGGGTATGTGTGTATGTATGTGCGTGGTGGGCGTGAGAGTAGAAAAAGAAGCAACGGGTCTGGGACGGGAAGGAGAGAGAGGGCCGGAGGAGCGACACAAGGGAGAAGGGGGGCTTTTGACGATTCAGCAAATAGTTTCTGCCGCCGCCCGGCGACAGGCAGTGAGGGGAGAGAGCAGAGAGAGAAGAGAGTTGGGGCCCAGTGAGGAGGACAGAGGGAAGAGCTGCCTCGCTTCCCCTTGTTCCTGGACAGATATATTCTGACTGCCATGTAATAGTACCTGTGCGTTGGCAGTGTGTGCGCCTGGACTGTGTGTGCCTAGTTGACATCGTGGAAGCCTGCTGGGAGGCCGTGAAAGAGGTGTGAGGTGTGAGGAGGCCCGAGCTGCCGCCTTGCTGTGTGTCGTCTTGCTGAGCGCGCCTTTGTCATTGTGTGAGGCGTGTCGCGGTCCCCCGTGTTACCTGTAGTGCTTGCTGAGTAAACTAGCCAAAGTGAACTCTGTGTGTTTGCTTTGTCCCCCATTTTGAGCTGCTATAAGTACACTTCGCTACACTTGCCCATCCGAACCGTGTGAAAGTTACGCAACCCCCCTATGCCCTGTTGCCCTGTTTGTGCACCTGGGAGGCCTGTGTGAACCCTGTGGCCTGAGACGTGCTGCTGAGGGCAGAGAAAGGGTGTGAAGGAGAAGAAACAAGGGGGGTGAACGTAACAGTGGTGTCAGGAGTAGCGGGATAGTTGATGGTGCAAAGTGAATAGCCGAGTGTTGTAGTAGCAGAATGGAGGATGAACGCAGACAACAAGATGGCGGGGATGGTGCCTCTGTGTCTGTGGGCGAGGCTAGTGACGTCACATTGGCCAGAAAGGAAAGTTCCGCCATGATGGCGATGCTTCGAGCCCTGATGACAGAAATAAAAGTGAAAATAGACCAGCAGACGGAGAAAATGGACCAGCAGACGGAGAAAATGGACCAGCAGACGGAGAAAATAGACCAGCAGACGGAGAAAATAGACCGGCAGACGACGATTATTTGCCAGAATTTGAGGAAAATCGGACTGCAGGAGGTGAAAATGGACGAGCAGGCAGCACAAATGAACCTGGCGGCAGGGAACGCACAAGTGAGGGAAGAAGTTGTGGCAGCCCCATCCCCGGTGTCAGACCAGCAGTTGTGTGGCGTGACTGGCCACTGTGAGCTCAGAGTCTCTGTTGCCGACATGGAAAAACCCTGTCTGTTGGGGCTAGACTCCCTGTTTGGGAATGCAGCGTGTGATGACCTCGGAAGGATGCAGCGGAAGGTACGTGGAGAAGTCGTACCACTGGTCCTTGAGGATGCTGTTAAACAGGTGGAGAGCCCCGTGACGAGTTCGGATGTCGAGGAGAGACTGGAGCGGCACTGCCGAGTCGTGAGGGGAGAGGCGGCGGACGCCACTGGGGAGGCCTGTGGAGGCCAAGCAGCGGTGGGCAGCTGCGGCAGTGAGGTGAACGGTGGAACGAGGAAGGTGGGCCCCGGGGGAAGTGGAAGCGGACAGAGCGAGGCTGGCCAGCAGCGAGACGGCGGGGGGCAACATGTTCACCCAGTGCTTGGGTTGACGGAGGAAGGTGAGGAGTCGTACAGGGAGGAGCAGCCGTGCAAGGAGGAATTCATGCCGGAAATTCCTGCTACCGAGGACTCGGTGGAGCAGGAGGAGATGCTGCACATACAAGACGGCGTGTGGCAGAGGCGCGTGGAGGATGCAGCTACACAGCAGACGTGGCTGCTGGTAAACCCTTTCTCCCTGCAGGTTGAGTTGCTGGAGGAGGCGCATGCTGGTGTCTCTGTTGGGCAACTGGGGCGTAGGAAGACTCTGCGTAGCCTGTGCCGACGCCTGTGCTGGGTTGGCATGAGGCATGAGGTGGAGTGGTGCTGCAAGCTGTACCACGTTTACGTCGCCGAGAAGGAATCTGAGCGACGTACCAGAGCAGCGCTGAGGTGGTACCAGTTTGGCGCTCCCTGGGAGGGGATGGCGGTGGATGTCGCCGGGGCACGGCCTAGTATGCCCCAAGGTAACCGCCGCTCCCTCCCTGAGGCTACTGGACGACCACTTGGGGAGGAGCTACCACAGACGTCGCCTGAGGTTGTGGCGGCGTTGCAGCAGCGCTTGTACCAGCCGCGCGCCGGGGACGTACAGATGCGGTGGGCGACCGCGTCTGCCTTGTACAATCCCCGCGAGAGACGAGGCCTCGCCCCGAGACTGCAGAGCAACTGCGAGAGCCCGTGTACTGCCCTTGAGCGGCTCTCAGACATCATCTGGAATCTGGGCGATGGCACCCGTAAGCGGCCACGCATTGTCCACGTTGATCGCATGTGGACCGTCTGTGGAGGTATGCTGGAGAAGCCACTTTTTCCTGGGAGGGCCAGGATGGCGCTGTCCAAACTCCTCCCTCACCTGTGAGTGAGAACGGTGACTACCCCGCTCTAGACAGCGATAGCCAGGGTGAAGGGAGCAGTGACAGAGGTGACAGAAGTGACAGTGGTGACAGTGATGGTGAGGTCCAAGGACAGGTGTTTGAGAATAACCGGCCTACCAGGGTCCGGAGGCCACCACAGTGGTTAAGGGACTATGTAGAAATTTAGTTCTTGTGTAAGTTTAGATGTAGAAGTGATTTATTTTTCTTTTATTCTGTTTAGTTTATTTTCTTTTATAGGGAGTTGCGGACGGCCGGGTCGGCCTTTTTGCAAGAGGGGGGGGTAGTGTTACGAACCCATGTATGGGGGGGGTAGCCGTGGCCGTGGGTATGTGTGTATGTATGTGCGTGGTGGGCGTGAGAGTAGACAAAGAAGCAACGGGTCTGGGACGGGAAGGAGAGAGAGAGGCCGGAGGAGCGACACAAGGGAGAAGGGGGCTTTTGACGATTCAGCAAATAGTTTTCTGCCGCCGCCCGGCGACAGGCAGTGAGGGGAGACAGGCAGAGAGAGAAGAGAGTTGGGGCCCAGTGAGGAGGACAGAGGGAAGAGCTGCCTCGCTTCCCCTTGTTCCTGGACAGATATATTCTGACTGCCATGTAATAGTACCTGTGCGTTGGCCGTGTGTGCGCCTGGACTGTGTGTGCCTAGTTGACATTGTGGAAGCCTGCTGGGAGGCCGTGAATGAGGTGTGAGGTGTGAGGAGGCCCGAGCTGCCGCCTTGCTGTGTGTCGTCTTGCTGAGCGCGCCTTTGTCATTGTGTGAGGCGTGTCGCGGTCCCCCGTGTTACCTGTAGTGCTTGCTGAGTAAACTAGCCAAAGTGAACTCTGTGTGTTTGCTTTGTCCCCCATTATGAGCTGCTATAGGTACACTTCGCTACACTTGCCCATCCGAACCGTGTGAAAGTTACGCAACCCCCCTATGCCCTGTTGCCCTGCTTGTGCACCCGGGAGGCCTGTGTGAACCCTGTGGCCTGAGACGTGCTGCTGAGGGCAGAGAGAGGGTGTGAAGAAGAAAACAGGGGGGTGAACGTAACAATATATATATCCTATGGAGAAATTCGTATTAACGGACTTTTCATGTATATATACATTAAAAGTCAACACGCTGATCCGAATTTTTGAAGGAGAAACTTACTTCTGTGTGTTAGCTCTCCGCCGTCTAGTCGCAATGTGGCATTTAAGGTAGAGTTGCCTGCCTGACCACACACAGACACACACGGCTCCTCACGGCAGAACAGGTCTTGTGGTGGATGAGACTTGTCTAGAGTGTCGGGTCTACATAGTTTTCATACGGCTTAAGCTCAAATAAGTCAACGACCTGCACCTGTAAACCGTAAGCCAAGAAGACGCTCGGCAACATTATCTCTCCATTTTCTTGCGAAATAACTTTTTCTTGCCTCAGGTTACCGAGACTGCAGATTCATTCACCTCCATGGCCAGAGCTTTTTTGCATTATGTACTCTTGGGTGTTTCACGAAAAAAAATATTATTTGTTTCTTCCCTTCTTTCTCAGTTATTTTCTACCTTCCAGAACATTATGGGAATTGCTACTGAAAGTATAATGTTCATACACCAGCTGGATGTCTCAAGAAAGAGGATAGATAGCTACATTGCATTCTGGTAATTGTGGTACAAACTTATACTCGCACGAAGTTGAGATTAGGGCTGGTCAAAACCACACCCCTCGGACGAGGAATAAAAACGATGTTGAGGAACTTCTCATTCTCGCCTTCAGCATATTTTTTCGTGATACCCACACAGTGCAAGGACAGAGTGGCAGAGCGGTTGGCTTGCTTTAGTCATCGTGCTATAAAGAATGTTGCTTAAAGTAATATATATGTAAGAATGGTGTACGCGTGATTATTTATTTATTCATTTCATTCCTCCTCCCCTTTCTTTTCCGCCTTCTCCTCCTGCCCTTTGGTAAGATCATAGTCACGAAAAACCTTCGGGTCAGTCTCTGTACTCCTTTTTTCAACTATTTTTTTTTTTCTCATGACCATCAGGTAAGGCCGACGACCTCAAGGAAGGAAGAAAATACACCACTGAACCTGTACATAAGCGTGTACCGTTGTGGGATAGTGGTGCTTGCGTGGAGAGAGATAGAGAGGGTGGGGGGGGGGGGAGTTGACGTATGAAATAATTCTATCATTAGCAGAGGATAATCTCATCATAAAAATTTTCCCATGATTAACATCTGCTATCCTACAGAACAAAATCAGCCCATTTATTATTTTCTCAGTACCCAGCAGTACAAAATAAATAAATAAATAAATAAATAAATAAAAAGGAAAAAAATCTGAGATCCCCGGAAAATCTTCAAAACTATTTTCTGATAAAACTTGCTTCAAAATTGCGAAGTTCAAGATAGCTGTAAAACTTGAAGTCTATATTGACTACCTTCATGTGTTCACCAAACCCGAAATGTAATGAACTTGTGGGGAATTCCTGTTGCGTTGCTGTGAGAATACTTTGCTTCAAGCCTTGCAATGTTCAGGCCCTAATGATTGTGACTGGTGTAAGCTCTCTCCCAAGTGTGAGGTAAAGTAAAACGTGTGCTCTCTTTTTCTTCCTGCTTGTCTTAGCTTGCTTTTGTGCCTTCCTCTTACACTCCCCCTGAAGACACAAATATAATATGAAATCATTATTCTTTTATTAATTACAATTTCACAATCGTAGCCAAATTGAACAATATATAACATTAATATAGTACTTGAATAGGGAATAATGAAAATATACATGTAATACTACGGTACATAAACTATACACTATTAGTACCTACTTTTATGCAGTACACTCGCCTTCGTGTTAAAGTGTTTGTTAACTATTGGAGGACGGGCGGCGGCAAGGATATTTTAAGTAAAAGTCCTTGGCCGGCGGTGTAGCAATGAGGATCATCCCGCGTTGTCCAGTGAGACCAGTCTCTGGTCTACCCTGTCAGACCCATGAGTGATTCTAGAGCAACACAGGACAGGATGGGGAGGTCCTCATGCCTGTGTGCAATATGATTATACTGCGCGGATTCTGGTATTCAAGTTTGGCGCCTCCCCTACTCCCCTATCCGCGCGCCCTCTTTACGTCCACCACAGTCACTGACAGTATGCACGTGTCGACGGTGTCGTGAAGTCACAACAAACAAACCGCGTGCTCAGGCGCCGGCGGTGGCGACCACGAACTTTTTCTATGATGGTGAAATGGTGTGCCGTGGGCTATGCAAATAAGGATGGTAGAGACAATGTCTCGTTCCACAGGTTTCCCAAAAGGTCCACAGCGAAGAAAGGTAAGCTTGAGGAGGGCAAAAACCGCAGAGAACTCTTGGATAAATGCCGTGAAGAGAGCAGCAGGTGGTTCACAATCCATGGTCTGCCGGCAGCCTTCAAATCACAACAGACTGTGTTGTGTACATTTCATATCAGATAAATGTAAAGAATTTTCTGCCTATTGCAGTGCTTCTCAACCTTCACCTTTGTTCTCAGACCGGTCAGTGAAGAGACTGTTCCCAGAAGGCTTCCATGGAGTCATCTGTCAACTGATGGCAGTGGATGGGCTGCATGATCCAGGGCCGGTATTTATAGAAATGTACTTAGAACTTATTAAAATATTGGGTAAAAGTCAAGAATTGCACCTTTCTAATCCTTGAAATGACCTTGCAAGGTGATAGAGTACATACTGTAGAACTTGTCTGTGATGTTTTTAATGTGGGGACGGCTTTTGTAAGGCCATAGTAATTAAATTAAAATTCCGACGCCTCCAGATTCTAAGTCCACAATGATCAGTCCTGAAGGAAGCTATAGAAGTTAGTGCGTGTTAGGTTAGGTTAGGTTTGGAGTAGTGACCTAGCGGGGGGGGTACAGGGGGGGCGCAGCCCCCCCCGTTTAGGTTAGGTTAGGTACGGTTCGGAACCTAACCTAACCTATGCCGTCCCCACATTAAAAACATCACAGACATGTTCTACAGTATGTACTCTATCACCTTGCAAGGTCATTTCAAGGATTAGAAAGGTGTAATTCTTGACTTTTACCAAATATTGACTTAACATAGTCATTTTCCTCAAGATTGACTTAGCAGGTCTCAAGAGCTTTCTTCCATAGCAGGACTTGGAAAAGAGGAGTGAGGAGATGAGAATTATACTAGAATACTATTTTAACCCCTTCAGTACAGAGAAACATTTTGATCACGGGTTTGATTAGACGCTCTTATTGACATTAGCAAGGAGGTGGAGGAGCTAGGAGGTGACAAAATTAGTGGCCACAGTCTGTACTATATTCACTCACACAAGCATTTGACACTGCATAAAATCTTTAAGAATTTAAGCAAAATAAAGCTAAAAAATATGTCCCAGTACTGAAGGAATTAATATGCCTTTGATGGATTTAAATCTCATGCTGATACATACTTCGCTGTTGTCTCAAATTTGTATTGCCTTCTTTTTTCTCTTTCATTATCTATTCCTTCTCCTTCCTTCATTTTCACCCCTTTAATTTCAACCCCAGCCGAGCTGAGTGGAGTTGAGTCTACTTTTTTTGTCTTCCATATTTGAGCGGTATTTTCTCTTTTGTTTTGTCCTATCCCTCCTCCTCCTCTTCTTCTTCCATCTCCTTCTTCATTTCCTCCTCCTTTTCCTGGTGACTTTTCCCTTTCTGGCAGGTTTGAGAAATATTACGGTGTGCTCCTCCACAGCTGAGAAATGTAGACAATAACAGTGACTATGAGAACATGAATATTTACCATTGGTCTTGTTCCTTATTAAACTGTTTCCACTGTATCATCATTATTGTGTTTTTATTATTACAAGATCATTAGGTACAGGAAGTTATATTGAGAGAGAGTGAGAGAGAGAGTTAGGAGGGGGTATAGAAATTCATGTTGATAACACCATTTTATGATTCCATTGTTTTAAGTTTATGAAAAAGTACCCTAAAAAATATTTATAATAAGAATTGCTAATTAGAGTGAGTTTTTACAGGAATTATGTTATGTCAAGACTCAAGAGAGAGAGAGGAGGGAGAGTGGAGAGAGCAACAGCGCCATCAAAACACCCCATCGAACATGTCTGCGGCAGTGCGTTCTCTTGTAAACCTTTCAGCGTGTGTCAGGCTTGCAGGGTTTGAGAGCAACATTGTCCCAGCGGCCTGCTGTGCACACGTGTCCCACTGCTCTGCTGGGCATCAATAAGTTCCCTGCAGGATGCCACACCATACCTGACAGCAGGGCACAGCAGGTGAGCTGGGGCCAGACTAGGCCAACATGGCTATGAGGGTGTGTGTGTGTGTATTTACCTAGTTGTATTATACAGGGCTCGAGCAGGGCTCATATTGTCCTGTCTCCATATCTATATATATCCAACATTTCCTTAAATTTCTGCACACTTGCTGCTGTAACAATCTCTTCACTTAATCCATTCCAGACATCCACCGTTCTATGCGGCAAGCTGTACTTTTTAGTGTCTTTCAAACAATGTCTTTTTCTGATCCTCTTTGAATGCCCTCTCATCCTTCCACCATCATCTTCCTTTAGTACCACCAGATCCTGTTTGTCAATCTTGTCAATGCGGTTTACTATTTTATACATCGTTATTAGATCCCCTCTTTCTCGTCTGGCTTGTAAGGTAGGCAGTTCCATTTCCTTCAACCTCTCCTCATATGTTAAATCTTTCAGCTCCAGTACCATCTTTGTGGCTGCCCTCTGAATCCTTTCTATCTTCGTTACATCTTTCTTTTTATGTGGAGACCACACAACTGCTGCATACTCTAACCTTGGGCGTATCATAGTGGCTATAACTTTTTTCATCATATATTTATCCATATAATGGAATGCCACCCCAATATTCAGTAACATTCTGTGTGTCGAGCCACATATCCCATTTATATGTCGTTCTGGGGTCAGGGAATCCTGTACAATCACTCCCAAATCCTTCTCTTCCCTGCTCTTCATTTTCACTTCTTCTCCCATTTTATACTCCCATGTTGGTCTGGTCTTACTCTTTCCCATTTCCATCACATGACACTTCTTTGCATTAAATTCTAGTTTCCATCTCTTGCTCCACTCATGTATCTTGTCAATATCTCTCTGTAGCTCCATACAGTCTGCTTGGCTCTTTATAACTTAACAATTTAGCATCATCAGCAAACAAATTTATATAACTGTTTAAGCCTTCTTGCATGTCATTTATATATATCTGGAACATAATGGGTGCTAATACCGACCCTTGTGGTACTCCGCTTGTGACACCACTCCAGCTTGAATTGTTGTCTCTGATTACTGTCCTCATTTCTCTATCCTTTAGATAGTCTCCCATCCATTTTGATAGTTTCCCTTTCAGTCCTATATGTTCCAATTTCCACAGTAGCCTTTTGTGTGGAACTTTATCAAATGCCTTTTTGATGTCCAAGTACACAGCATCCACCCATCCATCTCTATTATCAACTACATCTATTATTCTTGTGTAAAAACTGAGTAGATTTGTAACACATGACCTTCCTTTCCTGAAACCATATTGGTTGTTTGTTACAATTTTATTTTCTACCAGATATTTCACCCACTGCTCCTTTATTATTACTTCACATATCTTGCTCACAACACTAGTTAGAGATACTGGTCTATAGTTAAGTGGCTCAGTCTTCTTTCCTCCCTTGTATATTGGTATTATGTTAGCTCTTTTCCACTCTCTTGGTACTTTTCCTTCCTTCAATGAGCTGTTAATCACATTCCAAATTGGTTCCACCAGTTGTTCTCTACATTCCTTTAAAGCCCAATTTGACACTCCATTGGGTCCCATTGCTTTTCTGGCATCCAGCTTCTCTAACAATTTATCAATTTCTTGCCTTTGCACCAAAACTTCCTGCATCCCCTTCTGCTTTGCTTCACTGTACGGTTCTGTAAAGTCCATTTCTACACTGAACACAGACCTGAAACACTCATTCATGAGTTCACTCATCTCTTCCGCTGTTTGATATACCCTTCCTTCCTTTGTTAACTTGTCAATGGTCTCCTTGCTTGTCATTTTGCCATTGATATCTATAAAATAGCTTGGGTTCTTTTTCACATTTTTCCACTACATCCTTTTCAAATACCCTCTTCTCTACTCTTCTTATTCTGATGTATTCATTTCTTGCTTCCTTATATTGCTCTCTGTGAATTTCATTTCTTTGTTTCTTTAGTTTCCTCCAAGCCTTATCCCTTATCTTTTTTTGCCTCTGCACATCTGGCATTATACCAAGCTTGTTTGCTCTTCCTTACTTTATATAAAGGTACAAACTTCTGTATACCTTCATTGTATTTTATTAAGAATGCTTCATATTTTTCTTGTACTGTTTTACCTTCCATGAGTGCCTTCCAATTTATGCTCCCCAAAAATTTCCTTAATTCTGCAAAATTTCCCTTTGCATAATTATACCTTCCATTTTTATGATCTTCCTCTTCTTTTGTAATCTGCCAATCTTTCACATTTATTTCGAGCACCACATGGTCGCTCCTACCCATTGGACTCAAGTACTTCATGTTGGGTCAGGGCTTCGGCTTTTTTGAGAACACCAGGTCTAGTAAAGATGGTACCTCCTGTCCCCGGTATCTTGTAGGTTCCTCCACCCATTGTTCCAATGTGTTAACCATAGCTAATTGTAGCATTTCTTCGCTCCATGTCTCTGCATTTCCATCTATTTCCATCTCCTCCCATCTAACATTCTTGCAATTAAAATCTCCCATTAGTAGAATTTTATTGTCCTTTCTTATCATACTGTCCATGCACTCCAACACCTCTTTTTGCATTTCTTTGTGCTCCTCGAGTTTCCACGCGTTAGTCTTTGGTGGGACATATGTTAATATGATCCTCCGCCTCTTCCCCCAGTTCCTGATTATTATACTTATGATCTCCGCCATACCATCTCCATATTGCACTTCTTCCACATAAATAATCATTATTCCTCCTCCTCCTTTTCCTTTTCTATCTCTCCTCCAATTGTTATAACCCTCTTCCTTAAAGCTCAGATGAATTTCCTCTTTCAATTTCAGTCAGACACAGAACATCTGGTTTGCTTTCCTTTAGATAATCTCTCACCTCTAGCACACTTGATAGTATCCCATCAATGTTTGTGTACATGACTCTCAAAGCAGAGACTCTTCCTCTTCCTGTGCTTCCGCTGTCTGCTGCTGTGTTTCTATTGTCTCCCGGATATACCATTTTCTCAGCTTCATGTCTAATACCCTCCAATAAAATTTCTTCTTCTCGGTCTCTGTCCTCTCGTTTTTTTCTTTTGCCTCATCTCTCAGTTCCCTTTCTTTTTCCCTTTCTTCCATATTCATGTCTCTCTTGATCCAAATGTTCTTGTATTTTGTATTATCAGCCAGCTTTCCAGTTCTCGCTAGGATTTCCTCTACTGTTGTTTGAGATCTCAGTTTCACTTTCAGTGGTTTTATTCCTCCTTCATTATATCTTCCAATCCTGTGTACCTCTTCTACCTCTTTCTCCAGTCCCTACTCCCTATCTTGGACTATCTCAATAATTTCCTTTGCCAATTCCTTCTCTTCCCTCTCTCCTACAAATTTTACAGGGTTCTTCTTTTCTTTCAGCCCAAAAATAACTATGCATCTTTTCTTATCCACTGCATCCCTTACTAGCTCATCCTTTTCCTTAATCACTTGGATCACTGTTGACTTTGTGTTTTCCTGAACTTGCCTCCTTATCACCTCCGCAAAGCTAACCTTCTCCTCTTCATGCTGCTTTTTCCAGGCATCTTTGATTTCCTCTAACTTAGTTTCAGTCACAGATGCTCCTTCCCTTTCTACAGTACTTTGAAATTTCTCTTCCAATCCTTGTATTGCCTGTTCATAATTACCACACTTTGTCTGTAGCCTTTCATTTTCTTCTTTTAATGCTTCCATTTCCCTTTTCATTTTTTTTTTCAGCTGTAGGTCTCTTTCGCATTCCATGAACTTATTTCTCAACTCCTTATTTTCCTCTACCAGTTCGTCTTGCTTTAACAATATACCCGCGATCAACTCTCATGTTTCTCATTTCCCGCTCGACACTAGTTACCCTCCTCATTGTTCCCTTTTCTTCTCTGAAGGCCGAGAAATCTCTGCCATCACTTTACATTATTTTTCTCAAACCCATTGGAGTTTCTATCACACTCACCCCGGCTCCGCTAGGTTTGTTTACGTTCAGAGAGTTCCTATCCTGGCCGCTAGAGGGCCCAGCCTGATACGGTCTTTCATCCATATCTCTGTTTGACTCTCTCTTCTATTGTCACTATATGGAGACAGGACACACTCAAGTCCCCCTCTCACCCATGTATATACGATACTAGGCCAAGGAGTCCTCTTGTTATCCTTCTCTGTATACTGTTTGGGAGCACTCTCCAGCAGACGTCTGCACCTGTCACCAGTCAGCGTGTGTGTGTGTGTCATCTTGTGATGCAGTGCCTCTTTGGTATATGTATAGACAGGCACTCGGTTATGCAAGTTAGTTAGGTTAAGAAGTGTTATAATAGCTTGGAGTAAGAGTTCAAATGGCCAACCTTTACCTTGTCACTTGTACACCTGTTGATTGCAGCGCTCACCTTGCAGGTGGAGACATCCACAGTGGAGTGGGACCATGTGGAGTGGCTCTTCCCTTACGACTCCATTCCAAAATACAGCTTGGCCCCAGGTGTGTGTATCTATGTACGTGTGTGTGTGTGTGTGTGTGTTTATTCAGTGTTGCAGTGGCCTGCTGGTCAGCCAGCCAGCTAGCCAGCCTTTTCCCTATATGCAGATATAATCTGATGCAACATCTCCATAAGATGATGCAGTACTTCAGAAATGCTGACCCTGCTTTTCCTTCTACAAGGAGTTGCATGTGTTGTTATATATATATATATATATATATATATTGGCATTTCAATTATTGTTGTATCCATAGTAAAATCCATTTATTAAAATATAATGATATAAACTCTCTAAGTAGGATGGAGTTTATAAGGCATCACTATATGAGAGAAAATAATGTACATGAGAACTAGGGCATCAGACACACACACACACACACACACACACACATATGTACTGGCGGGGCTGGGAGAGAAACAACCTTGGTTGCTTGCTTCCTTTACTTGACTGCCTCAGCCACAACTCACCAATCCTCTCATCAGATCGGTTTGAAGCTCCGAAACATAAAACCACCACCACAAACAATCCCCAACATAAAACAAACTTAACCGCAGTTACACATTACATATTGAATTACATCACACTCCCCCCTGATCCTAAATTAGATCATTATATTGAAATGGTCTAGCTGGTCGGCGCTCCCCGACGAGGCAATGGTCGTCCTGGCCCCCCGTCATCAGATTGTTGGTCGTCACTCTCCTCTGGCTCTCTCTGTGGAACTTGGATGACAATCAGCAGCTCGTCGTCCTCTGCCGACACACTTTGCTTGTCCGTAGCCAATGGTTTCTGTGCGGGGAGAGGCAGTGGAGTGGCCGCCACTCTTAGGTCACGGACGTGACGGGGCATGCCATCTACCTCCACATTCTGATCCGACACCACCTTGGTTACCGTGCCTAAAGCTACGTTTACACCGAAGCAAACAAGAGCAACCTGGTAGCATGCTTTTGGTCGCATGCTATCAGGATGCCTACAGCCGAGGTTTCCTGCTATCGAAGGCAACTAGATAGCATGCGACTGACCCATTTACACCAAAGCAACCTAGTTGCAGTCAGTTTTGTTCAAGATGTCGGTGCAGGCAGTCGCTGCAGCTGCGTTTCTCATATTCAATTCCAAGAAGAAATGTAGGAAGTTATGGCGGAAAAGTTTGTTCAATGATAGCAACATATCTCAACAAGATCTTTTTCTTAAAGTTGTGGCTAGTGGACAGTTTGAAAATTTTACTAGAATGTCACAAAGTGATTTTGAGTACCTACTGATGAAGATTAGTCCATACATCAGAAAACAAGATACTAATTTTCAGGATAGTGTTCCTCCCGAAGTTAAACTTTATTGCACGCTAACATTTTTGGCAACCGGAGATTCGTATGCTTCGCTAATGTATCTCTTCAGAGTATCTAAGTCTGCAATAAGTATTTTCATCCCCGAAGTGTGTACAGCAATCATTCGAGTTTTGAAAGAATACATTGAGATAAGAATGAGGTAGTTTAATCTTCATTTACCAGTGCAATATTGTACAGTCAGTGTCAAAAGTCTTTGAACACTGTGAGCCTTATTCATCTATGAAATACGGTCGAAAGAGTTCAAGGACTTTTGATACTGACTGTACACTATTATTGTTTCATTAAGGAATTAAAGAAAATATCTTTTCACAAAACCTTCTATTTAATTTTACATATCAAAATATACTTGTGAAAAGGTATCACTTGAGGCTTCTTCATGTATCTCAGTCGTCGATAGACTTGAACTGGGACTTGGGCTATGAGTAGGAAGGGGAATTGGGCTTGGAGTTGAAAGGGGAACTGGGTACTGATTTGGGATTGGAACTGAAAGCGGGCTTGGAACAGGGCTGTGAGAATGTGGAATTGGGCTCGAAGTAGGGACTGGAACTGGAAATTGAGTTGGGTTGGGCCTATCATATTTCCCCAGTGCTCCTTCAAACAGAATATTATTAATTGCATGTTTGACCATCATTTGGCTATAGCCACTTAATTTGCGTAGCTCGCTAGCAACATATTCCCCATTAATAGCACAGTCGTCTCGGTTGCTGGCTGCTTTCATAATTTCGTAAGCCTCGTCAGCCCTTTTGGCGTCAGTATCTCTGGACACCACTCTTTTTCTTTTCCCGCTGTAGGGCACGGGTTTCGCGAACTCTTCCAAGTCTCGGTCTCCCTCTTCTTGAAAAGCTTCACCAATTTCAGTTGGCTGATCATCAGAAGTACAAGTTTCATCATCAATCTGTAAAAGAACGAATGATAATTGCAAATATGCAAATTGTTATTGAAGCGCTCGTTACAAATGTGTGGAAATTGTCTAGAATATGGGAAACATCTATATCGCTTTTATACATTCACATAAGTTAGAGACTTAATAATACATAGGAAAATATTTTTCATTTCAGATTCCAAAATCGGAAGATCATTGGAGGCAAATTGCTCGAGATTTTGAGGTATCTTGGAATTTCCCTCATTGCATAGGGTGCCTTGATGGAAAGCATGTTGTAATGCAGAACCCAGATAATTGTGGAAGTATGTACCTCAACTACAAAGGCACTTTTAGTATAGTTTTAATGGCTGTATGTGACGCAAATTATTGCTTCACCTTTGCGGATATAGGATGCCAAGGAAGAATTTCAGATGGGGGTGTATTTCGTGAGACCACATTTTACAAGAAAATGGAAAATAAGACATTGAATCTACCACCTCCAGAGCCTTTGCCAGGAAGAGAAGCAGCCCTACCGTTTGTTCTCCTGGCCGACGATGCATTTGCTCTAGGTGAAAATTTGTTAAAACCGTACCCTGGTCTTTCATTGGACAAAGCCTCTCGAATTTTTAATTATAGGCTTAGTCGTGCACGTAGAATTGTCGAAAATATATTCGGCATAATGTCCTCAGTATTTAGAGTCTTCCGAAAGCCATTACTTTTGAATGTAGAGAACACGAAGCTCGTAACTCTAGCCTGCTGCTATTTACATAATTTCTTAAGGAAAAGAAAAGACTCGCGAAAGATTTATACCCCACCAGGAGCTTTTGACTGTGACAGGCAAGACGGAACAATAGCTTTTGGTAGCTGGAGAACTATTACTGAAGGAGACTCTGGAATTATTAATCTTCGGAGAATTCCTAGAAGGGCACCACAAGATGCAAAAAATGTCAGAGATGAGTTTAGAACTTACTTTATGTCAAGAGAAGGACAAGTGTCATGGCAAGATGCTTCCATTTAATCAAGCAAAAAGGACCTTCATGAATTTTCCATTGTGCACATAGTAATTTCCATTGTAAAAAACTGAAGCGCAGAGGTGTTTTTGTTCTTAGTTAAGACTTCTTAATATTATTATGTTAAACTGTAAATGAGTTCATTTTCTTTTTTTCAACCATACATATGTCGCCATGTATCATTTATATGCAGAAAGTAGATTAAGATTAAAGAGAAAGAGAAAGAGACAGAGAGAGAGAGATAGGGAAAAAGAGAGAGAGAGATATGAGCAGAAGGGAAAGAGTGGGAGATAGTGGAAAATAAAGAATAGATGGAAAAAATAAAGGTAAAAATAGAAAGGGAAAAGGTGACAGATAGGGAATGAGAGAATGTGAGAGAAAAAAATATATAGAGAGAGAGAAAGCGATATCAATGAAATAAAATAAATTGAATCACGTTTCCAATGTCTCATCCATTTATATGAATCCTGCTCGCGTGTATGTCCATGACACACACGCAGCACACACACACGCACACACACACACGTCAGCACACACACACGCATTAGTATAAGCAATAAAATAACTCTCCTCATAAATGAATATTAACACGTTATAACGTTCAAATAAAAGCAACTACAATATGAATATGATAGGTACAAACCTGAGAAATTAGGTCCTCTTCAGTGGACAGTCCCTTTTTAGGTGCATCGACTTCAAGCAAGAAGGTGAGAGAATTATAGTGAATCCATTGTTCGTTTGTAGCTGATCCACTTTTCTTTTTTCTGTATTTGTGGAATGTAGTGCGCAGATTTTTCACTTTATCCTTTATTTCTTTCACATCACAATTAAACACTTTAGCTAGATCCTCCCAGATCTTAACTTTCTTTTTGTTATCCTTGTATGCTGGGTCACATAAATCCCAGAGGACTCTCCTCTCCCGGTACTCCTCAATCACTTTTTTTACTGTATTTATGTCCCACACAACCATCGCGAACATAGGCAACCAGGCAACTGAACCCATCAGCTGCGGATAGCCGGCAACTGTGGGCAAATTGGTAGCAGGCAACCGGGCAAACAGAGGCAACCTGATAGCATGCTACCAGTTAGCATGCTACCAGGTTGCTAGTGTTTGCTTCGGTGTAAACGTAGCTTAATAGACTCTTCACGTTGCAGCGCCTGCTGGGGTGTCTTATCCACACACGATCCCCAACGTTATATAATGGTTTTGGCGGACTGGTAATTTCACTTCCTTCACTTTATCGATGTCGAGCAACCTGACTTTATATCGAAATAGCTGGTTGGCAGGGCCGGAGTCAGCATCATTCCCTTTCGGCATGGTGTTGTAGCGGTATGCTGCCTCGGTCACTGAACAGTTCTTCCGTGCTTGTATAGTCTTCACAGTTCCGTGACATCGCTCAGATATTCCATTTCCAGAAGGAACATTAGCACAGCGATATTTAACTACCATGCACCAGCGCCTGGCGAAAGCATAAAACATGCTACTGCGGAAACTAGTTGCATTATCAGTTAGAAGCTCCTCAGGTGCTCCCCGTTCGAAGAATACAGACTCCAGCTGTTGAAGAACACTGGCAGTGTCTTGTCGACGAATTTTCCTCCAGATGGTGTAACGTGCAGGGCCACAATCGATGAGGGTTAAGTAATGTTTGTTCTTAACATGGCATATGTCCATGCTGAGTCTCTTCCAGGTTTCAGAAACCCCCAGCTTTCCCTTTTTCCATCTCTCTGGTGCCGGGTCGAAAGACTGGCACTGTTGACAAGCACGAACGACACTCCACACCTGGCGTCGTTGAACAACTGGGCGCACTTGCCTGCAGAAGTACAAAGTGCGCCGGATGCCTGGATGCCCAGCGGCTTCATGTACTTTTGCGATGTCATCTTCAGAGATTACCGTCACCGCTCCACATGGCAGTGGCTCGGTCTCACGACAAAGCCATTTTTTCGGTACTCTGGTGAGAATATCTGCTTTGTTTTCAGCAGATGGCACCAACTTCACATTCAGGTTCAGACGCTACTCCTCAACTATGGTTTTCACAGTTTCCAGTCTCCTTCGAATTAACATTTCTGCCGCGGCTTTTGTCTTCACGCGTGCTTTCCCCGACAAAGTATCCGTGATCCAATGGTACACCGTCTGTGAATCGGTCATTAAGGTGAGCTGCTTCATTTTCCAAGAAACGGCAAGGTTTGACCTTTGACGACAGCATCCAACTCGGAGAGATTAATGTGGGAGCAGTCATCCTTCCGCAGCCAACACCCGTCTTCTATTATGTCGCCATTTACCTCTATGGCGGCACCCATTGCCAGAGAACTAGCATCTACCCACACAGTGGCTTCGTCTCATGCCACATCCCATCGTCCACAAGCTGGATCACACTCCTCCACTCTCTTCAGTGTCTCGGCAAGCATGGAATGTGAACTGGGGTCGGCAACTTCATCGTCCCACAAAGTCGTGATGGCGTTGGCGCATCTTTTCATGTAAGATGCCACCACCCTTAGCCACCCACATACTGGCAGATGACTCGTCAGTTGTCTGCAGATTGAGAAAACAGCATGTCTTGTCAGCTTGTTCGGCATTTCACTCGCCACGTTGTCATGCTTCCATCGCAGGACACTGTGCTCCCCCCAGACTCTGATGCTGAGCACACGGGAGCCATCAGACACCTGCTCAGCCGGTTTGCTGGTCAGTACGTAGCATCGTAGATGAGCCTCAACCTCGACTGCTGACGCAATACCTTCGTCCACCAAAATGTCATCCAAGTATGGCGAGGTGGCTTGTTCAATTCTCTCGTTCCAGCTGAGAACAGTGCCGAGGACCTTTTTCAGAACGAGCAGCGCTATGTTCAATCCGAAGCCCAGTCTTGTCAAACAGTACCTTTGTCCCCGGAATACTACTGTCTGACACGACCACAGCGAGGGGTGAACATGAATCTGCAGGTACGCTTTACGTACATCCATGAGAGCAACCTTCTGACCGCGTCTGCGCCACTCTCTGAGTTTCTCCACGCAAACATCCGCCTCGGCTGTATGTGCGTCAACATATGAATTCAACTCTCGAAAGTCCAACACAGGGCGCACCTTTTTCTTATTCTGTTGCACCACAGCCATCAGAGGAATAGTCCCTTTTACTGGTCCGTGAACTCTCTCATTGTACGGTACCAACCAGCCGTCCTGTATCCACTGACACAACTCGTTTTCATACTCTTGTCGAGCCACACGAGGTATCGAGTACTCCGAGACACTGTTCTGTAGCCACGGTGGACCCTCGTTTCCGTGCGACTTCCACGACACAACACAATCCACTTGTTAGCTTGCCCATCATAAACCACTCTAAAGACCTTCTCGTTAATGGTAACTGTTTCTGTAGTCACTGCAGCGGCCGAAGCCTTACAGTCCTCGATACCGAACCGTACACTTCTAGACGGGCTAACAGTCACACCACAAAGGGCCCTTATACAGTTCATACTCAAAATAAACTCATAATTAAGAAGTTTAAAGGGCACCACAAGCGCACTCACAGACACAGACCCGCCTGAATGCAACTGAATCTTTACCTCACTTGTCCCTAAGCACTTATAGCGCTCTCCGCTCACTGTTGTCACGCTGACGTTGTTTGTCCAACGAGAACACAAGGAAGCGTGCACAATACACTTTGTACACCCTGTATCAATTAGGGCGTCTAAGTTCACGCCATTCACCAATAGCTGCATCTCTGGTAGTGCGCCATTTACTGATAATCTGGAGAAGGGGCTGGCGCTGGTGCCGCCTCTCCTTCCCGGGCATGAAGCAGCAAAGTGTCCTGGTTGCCCACGTCCATAACAGTGCGCGTTACCACGCCCTCCTCTGCGCCAGCCATGCCGCGCTGTACAGGAACGAGCAAAATGATTGAGCTGTTTGCAAGCCCGACACAGGATGCCAGCAGTTGTAGATGCTGCTTGGTGTTGATGGCAGACTGAAGCAGCACCCGCGCCTACATTCTCTTTCGCCAGGACGGCACGAGCGCGGGTCACAATTTGATGGATGTCCAGTTCTTCGAGTCGTGGGCTGGCCCTCAGGACGTGGCGAGCAGAGTCAGGGAGGCCAGCTACAAAAGCACAACTCAGTCCAGCTTCTGGTATGCCTCCAAACAGCTCAGCAAGGCGGCGCAGGTCTGCCAAGTAGACGTCGCTGTCTCGCAGTTTCCGGCCAACAAACTGTTCGTAGGCGATGAACTTGTCCACCGCAAAGGCCGAAGTGAGGGCAGCTTTTATCTTGTTGAAGCTCCCTTTGTCTGCACTGCTGAGCTGCTGATATACAGAAAACGCCCCACCGGTGAGGCGAAGCGGCACTACGTTTTCTAACTTGGTTACTCCTCGCAGCCGGCACACCAACTCCAACTTCTCCAACCACTCTGCTACTGCTTGCTCAGCGTCATCAATATCTGGTATCAACCGGAGATCCATCGAGAGAATGTCTGTACCGTCTTCCTTCCCCATCGTGCAGACGTCGTAAAAGGCCTAGATAGCTTGTACTGGCGGGACTGGGAGAGAAACAACCTTGGTTGCTTGCGAATATTAATTTTAGATAAGAAAACTTGCTTCAACTCTAAAGGACAGATCACCTTTCCTATAGCATTCAAGTGCAGAATATCAACCTTAATTTTCTCCTGCCGCCAGGGTGGAATACTATGCTCCCTCCTTTCCCAAATATGTAC
The DNA here is from genome assembly GCA_020233015.1 of Callinectes sapidus. Classification (NCBI taxonomy): domain Eukaryota; kingdom Metazoa; phylum Arthropoda; class Malacostraca; order Decapoda; family Portunidae; genus Callinectes; species Callinectes sapidus. The sequence goes on along the minus strand of CM035186.1, from coordinate 10,233,431 downwards.
AATAATGAAGTGCCTCGTACTCTAGCAAGATTTGATACAACTTCCTTCCATAATTATTTACTCTATTAGAAGTACGGGCAGTCCGGCAGGTGTTCAACAAGGATATAAATGCATCATCACCTCTTTTAGTCATCCTAATTGCAGCAGATATAATCAATTCTTTAATTCTGCACTGAACACTTGGAAGATACAGTTCCATTCTCATAATTTCTATTCTAGTAGTTCTTGCACATTCTAATACAGTTCTCATATCATCGTTTGGCACCTCTTCTAAAGGTTGCAGGCTTTTCTGTATAAGGGACACAAGGACAGGGGCAGCATAATCAATTATTGATCTAATAGCACTGATAATATACATGGTCCATAGTACAGTATAGGTGTACCTACCCCACTTCCATTATTTGCCAATACTTTCAAAGGTTTCAATCTTGCCTTACAGATATTTTTCACATAGTGTGTGTGTGTGTGTGTGTGTGCTGTAATACTGTTATATTGGCTCGCTCCATATCTAGCATTGTAAAGTAATTTTTTCCAGGTAATTTTAGGTGAGTGTGTGTGTGTGTGTGTGTGTGCTTAATCAATAGGCAGGGGATAGATAATACATAGAAATCTCTCGGTATATTTGTTTGCTACAGGACCTGCCACGTACAGATCTGATATTTTGTTGCAGCATCTTCTTCCCTTCATTTCTTGTGTTGTAACCGAATCAGCTGTTTTTGTGAATGTATTTAACTGATGAACATTATTAATTTGCGTCTCTTCTCTCCCCAGCGCCGCCTCCACTGCCCCTGCTGTTCCCAGTAACAGACCAGCTGATGCCTCTTGATGTCTGCTGGGTCGTGGTGAGACAGGCAAGGAGACAAGGTAAACTACTTGTTGCCTTGTTTATTTGTCAATTATTACGTTCTCTTTTCTGTCTGACGTCTGATTTCCCTAAAGTTTGATAGTAAAGTTGTTATTATTCGGTCATAAAATTTATCCTTCCATCCATCCATCAGCAGGACACAATAATGTGTACTTATGTGTCCTAAATTGAGGCTTATGTATCTTTGTACCCATTGCTGTGTGTCCTGCCTTGTCCTGCCCTGTCCTGCCCTGCCCTGCTCTGCCCTGCTCTGCCCTGCCCTGCCATGCCTACTACTAATTACTATAACCTGATCAATGTTTCCCTTCTTTATTTTCACCCTAGTTAATCAGGGAGGAGTGGTGGCAGGTGGCAGGTGTAATACAAATTATGGTAATGTTGTCTGCAGTTTTTACCACAAATGTATGTCCTTTGTTGTAATCTGGGTGATTCTTCCTCCACCACCACCACCACCTCCTCCACCAAGCCAATATTGGGACACCTTTCAATGCTTCTAGACATGGTAAGAAATTCACTCTCTCTCCCTCTTTTGCTCACTCACTCACTCTAACTCTCTCTCACTCTCTCTAACTCTCTCTCTCCCGCCAGGCCGTGACCCCAGACAACCAGTTCATCATAAGTTGCAACCGCGATGAAAAAATTCGCGTTTCCTTCGCGTCTCGGCCATTTGAAATATTTTCTTTCCTCCTCGGACACTGGGAGTTTGTCAGCTGAGTGTGTGTGGTGTCGTCCACCCCCCCACACCTCCTCTCCGCCACTGGGGTGAGCTGGCGTTAGGTTAGGTTAGGGTTTAAGTGTGTTTGTACGTGTTTTGTGTTTTTTTGTGTGTTTTTGTGTTTTTCTGAATGTTTTTTTGTGTTTTTTGTGTGTTTTAAGGTTTGGTGGGGTTAAGTTAGGTTAGGTGAGCTGCGTTAGGTTAGGTTGGGGTTTGAGTGTTTTTTTTTTTGTTTTTTGTTATTTTTGTTTTTCTGACTTTTTTGTGTGTTTTGAGGTTTGGTGGGGTTAAGTTAGGTTAGGTGTGAAAATCTGCGGTTTTTTGGTATATAAATGTGTTTTTTGTGTGTTTTTGAGTTTTTCTTTTTGTTTTTTTGTGTGTTTTGAGGTTAGGTGAGCGGGCGTTAGGTTAGGTTGGGGTTTAAGTGTGTTTGTGCGCGTTTTTATGTGTTTCTGAATTTTTTTGTGGTTTGAGGTTTGGTGGGGTAAGGTTAGGTTAGATGTGAAAATGTGGGGTTTTTTGGTATATAATTGTGTTTTTTTTGTGTTTCTGAATGTTTTTTGTGTGATTTAAAGTTTGGTGGGGTCAAGTTAGGTTAGGAGAGCTGGCGTTAGGTTAGGTTTGGGATTAAGTGTGTTTGTGCATGTTTTGTGTGTTTTTTTGTTTTTTTGTTTTTCCGCATTTTTTTGTGTTGTTTTGATGTTTGGTGGGGTTAAGTTAAATTAGATTGGGGTTTAAGTGTGTTTGTGCATTTTTTGTGTTTTTTTTTTTCATGTTTTTTTGTGTTTTGATTCTTGGTGGGGTTAAGTTATGTTAGGTGTGAAAGTCTTAGGTTTTTTGGTAAATAAATGTTTTTCTAGATGTTTTTTTTATTGTTTTTTTTTTGTTTTCAAGAATGTTTTTAGTGTTTTGAGTGTGTTTTTAGCGTTTTTGAGTGTGTTTTTAATGTTTTTGAGTGTGTTTTGAGGTTAAGTGTGCTTTGGGGGTGAAAATGTGGGGTTTTGAGTGTGTTTTGAGGTTAGGTTAGATTTGGTCAGGGTTTGGTGGGGTTTAGTATGTGTTTTATGTGTTTTGAGTGTTTGTGTGTGTTTTGAGTGTTTGTGTGTGTTTTGCCTGTTTTTGAGTGTGTTTGATTAGGTTAAGTATGTTTTGATGTGAAAGATGTATTTTGAGTGCGTTTTGGGTGTGTTTGAGTGCGTTTTTTGAGTGTAAATAGCAGAGTGTATATTAGGTTAGGTTAGAGTGTGTTTAAGTGTGTATATCTTGGCATTTCAATTATTATTTTACCCATAGGATACATCTTTAATGTTCCTTTTTGTGCAGGGTGATGGTGGAGGTCCTCTGTCCTGGCCGAGGCTCTCAAACACCTGAGGATACTATTAGCTTGTGGGACTGACTGACTGACTGACAGCTTGGGTTGTGGCGTGTGGGCGTGAGGGCCTGCTTAGTATGTATGTCAACATTCCCACCTTAAAACATGGGATCACCACCACTACTTTTGATGAATATGCAAGAGATAGTCATCATAATGAACTCCAGGTAAGTTTATTGTCTGTCATCATCATCATATAATTTTCCTTGAGTCTTGGCTGATTTATCTATTAACTATGAGAGTTTTGCCTCAGTGAGGTTTTTTTGTCACTTTCCTAGTAATTTTTACCAACTACATTATAAAAAAGAAATAAGTAAATGAAATAGATGAGTAAAAGTATTTAGCCTTTTTATAATTATGGATGTCGCTTGATATTACCAGCACTGTAGAAAACATTCATTGTATGGATGCACAGAGAGGGAGAGTTAACATTTCTGTACCAGTTCACCTTGTAAAATTGAGAATAATATAACCCTGTGTATTCAAGCTTCCCCTCAATTCTTAAACACCCTTGCTATTTGTAGGTATATATATATTTGTGTATTTATTTATTTTTCCTTGTACCGTACAGATATGAGGAAATGAAGATGAGACATTGAGTGATGGAAGAGCTGAAGCAGGAAGAAAAGAGGAGGAGGAATCAGGAGAGAAGAGCTCAAAGACAGCAGGAAAGGAGAGAAGAGAAACGAGGCAAAGGGAGGAAAGGATGCAGCGAGAATAAAGTAAGTAAGAAAGATAAAAAGAAGGCAAAATAAGAATAGAAATGGTAAGAAGTAGAGAGAGAGAGGATGTAGTTGTATGCTAGAAGAAAGGGTTGAACCACTGCAGAGAACGTTGCACAGTTGTCCTTAGCCTCCTCATGATTCACCCCAGTGTGCCACAATACCCCATCCAGGTGAGGCATTTCCTGTGTCTCTTTGTAGTGAGTTATAGGTTCTAGCATTGTTGGTTGTGCATAAGAGAGAACTCCATCACAGCCAGCATAAAAGCTATAAAAGTAATCATCAAGCAATGTGTAGGAATGATAAAGGATTGGAGAGTGTATTATAAGCTCAGGAAAAGTGTCAGAGTTATTATAATGGACAGATTAGTAAGAGTAATCAAATAGACAGCCACTCAAGAAGGTAGTCCTTTAAAACCATCTTGAGGATCTGCTTCTGCCACATTAATGGGTAGTTCTGGATTTTCACTGCTTTATATACTCATTTGTGTTGATGTAGGATGTGGAAAATATTTGTTCACGATTTTCAACTGCTGATTTCATGCTTATTCTTTTTTACATTCATTGACAGTTGTCTTCATGAAAACTGACTATATGTCCGAAAAATAATTGATTATTGTTCCTTATATTTTTCATCTCTTCTTGCCATTTAGAGTAATTATGGGATTCCAACACATTCTGACAAATATTAGCTTTATGCTAAGCCTAGCAAGTAATGCTAATCTGATTTCCACAAGTAAGTTAAATTTAGGTCTTTTTGGGGGGCGTCTTAAATGTAAAGCATGTGAAAGTGACGATTTTTATTTCTAAATAATGAAAGGAAAGTTTATTAAGGATGGACAATTATTTATTATAATGCATAGTTTGTTATTGTAATTCAAAATCCTGTATTTGCTCTACTAGTGAAAATGTAGCTTCTATATCAGTGTCAAAGGACAGCTTTACAAGGGTACATCATTCACACACACGAGTTGAGTAGGAATAAAGATATAAGATGATATAAGTGAGGTATGTCTTTGCTTGAACATGCCGGCATGGGAAACCTTTGTAAAGCTTTACTAAGGTCTTAGAAATTTGAAATATCCAGTTAATTAGGATGAACCAGATGGCCGACTCACAAGGCTAGGAGCCGCTCAGCTGCATTTTGTATGCAACCCTTTTGCATTCATCTTGTATTGTACACTATATTTTTTAGTAGTTTTGTTTTTTCATAGCATTCATACTTTTAATACCTGATCTTTGTATCTTTTTTATAATAAAACATGTTTTACGTTCAATATGCATTTTGTAATGCTTCTTGTTTTCCACTAACTGAAGATGAATGAACTTCTGTAGTTTGAAATGTCTAGGATTGAATAATATTTATACTTTATTTATAAATAAAGCTGTTGATGTTATAGCTATAATTTTCCTTAGTTAAGGAAGAAGGATGCTCAGCCTATTTTCTAAGTTTAAGGTGAGTTTTGCACATAGATGACCCATCCCTCCCCCTTAATGGGAGAGGGGTCTACTCTTAAGAATAAAGTGCCAACCCTCCCTGCATAGGGAGGGACTGGTCATCTATGTGCAAAACTCCCCTTAAACTTAGTGTTAGTATGTGTTTCTGCTATGTCATCACGCAACGAGTGTGCAGCGAGTGTGTCGGCCGTGACGTCACGCAGCGTGTGTCAGCCGTGACGTCACACCACTGGTGGTGGCGGCGTGCAGCGAGGCGGACGGGACTGGTTCAGTCGTTTGTGTACAGCCGGTGAGTGAGGGTGCAAACACTGGTAGCAGAGCGTAGTTCTGAGTGGTTCACCGGCTGTTTCTACAATGGCTGTTTCTACCAAGTGGCCTCCCAAACTGAATAATGAGGCGGAATATGAACTTTGGAAGAAAGACATTGAGATATGGTGTAAGCTGTCTGAATTGCCTAAAAAGAAACAAGCTTTGGCGATCCATTTGTCGTTGGAGGGACGGGCTAGAATTTCTACATCGGAGTTGGAGGTGGCTGCATTGGAGAGTGATGATGGGGTGAAGACAATATTGGAGAAACTTGATGGTTTGTTTTTGGTTGACAAAGGTAGGAGACAATTTAATGTCTTCCAGGAGCTGTATAATCTTCGTAGGGCTGATGGTATGGAGATTAGGAAGTTTATTTCTCAATTTGAACACGCATACTATGATTTTACCAAACAAAATATGTCATTGCCTGATTCAGTTAGGGCTTTTATGTTGCTGGCGTCTTGTAAGTTGAGTGAAGGGGAGCAACAACTTGTGATGTCTGCTATGTCTGATGTAACATATGACAATATGACCAACGCTCTGAATCGGATTTTCTCTGGTGGATTTGGTGGGCATGCCAGTAGTCCTAAGCATACTGCTGGTATAGTGGATGGTATAAAAACTGAGCCAGTGTTTGTGGGTGAGACTGGTGTTGACAGTGAAGGTAATGATACAATGTTTGCCAGAGATTATCAGCGGGGTCGGTCAAGAGTTAGAGGTGGCAGAAGGGGTAGACAGCCTTATAGGGCAAGAGGTACCTCCCGGCCATCAACCGAACAGAACAGTTCCACATGGAGGAGGCAAAATCCCTTGGGGACAGATGGACAAGTGACTAGGTGCATAATTTGTGATTCCAGGTTTCATTGGGCTAGGAGTTGTCCGGATGCTTATGAGAATAAGCAAGGTGATAATGATACTGGGGATCATAAGGAGACAGCTTGCTTGTCGTTGTTTCTAGGGTATACCGGTACAGGTGGTAAGGAGAAGGGGAGTAAGATACAGAGGTTGGTGGAGGAGGCTAAGGGTTGTGCTGTACTTGATTCGGGATGTTCCACAACGGTATGTGGGGCTGACTGGTATGGTAGTTTTATCCAGAATCTTAGTGATGTTGAGCGGGACAGTATTTTTGTGGAGGAGTCTACTTCTTCATTCACCTTTGGGGATGGAGTTACAGGAGTTCCGTCATGTGGGTAACTTTGCCTTGTATGATTAATGGTATGAGTGCCAAAATTGTCACAGATGTGGTGGATTGCAATATTCCGCTTTTGTTGAGTAGGACCTCTATGAAGAGGGCTGGGATGATAGTCAATTTTGCTACCGACCAGGTGAAGATAAGAGATGAGATAATAAAGCTGGGTACATCTGAATCAGGTCATTACTTGTTGAAAATATCAGCCTGACTAGACCGGGAGGAGGCGGGTAGGATGTTTGCTTTTGCAACTTTGGAGGGCAGCGATGTGCAGAAAAAGGCTCTGAAACTGCACAGGCAGTTTGGGCATCCTACCTCAGAGAAGCTCAACAAACTCATCAGTGATGCTGGAGTCAAGGATTCTGGGTTGAGAAAAGCTGTTGAAACGGTATCCAGGGATTGCAAGGTTTGTTGTAAATTTAAAAAGGCTAGGCCACGCCCCATTGTTTGCATGCCGATGGCATCAAAATTTAATGATGTCATTTCTATGGACTTGAAGGTTTGGGGTAATTGTTATTTTCTGGTGATCGTGGATCTAGCTACGAGATACTGTACAGCGACTGTGATCAGGGATAAGTGTGCTAACACCATTATAAAAGCTTTGTTTCTTAAGTGGATTGTTACGTTTGGAGCACCTAGGAAGATACTTACAGACAATGGGTGTGAATTCAATAACAGCGAGATGAGGACACTGGGCGAAGCTTTCAATGTGAAAATCATGACAACTTCAGCGGAATCCCCTTGGAGTAACGGTGTGTGCGAGAGGTTGAACGGAGTTATTGGGGATATGGTGAGGAAAATTATGGCGGATAATGGGTGTGATTTGGAGGTGGCTTTGGCTTGGGCGGTATCTGCTCGTAATGCTCTCACCAATTACTTGGGCTTTGCGCCAAATCAGTTGGTGTTTGGGAATAATCCTAGTCTACCTAATGTGTCTACAAACGCTCTCCCAGCGCTGGAACCTGTTGTGTCCTCTGAGATTGTGCGAAACCATCTGAACGCTCTTCACTCAGCGCGGCAGGGGTTCATCAAGGCTGAGTCAAGTGAACGGTTAGCTAGGGCATTGAGACACAATATACGTTCCAGTGACCATGAGGAATTGGTGAATGGAGCTGAGGTTTACTACAAGAGGAACGACAGCAATGAGTGGCGGGGCCCTGGCATCATTATTGGACGTGATGGGAAACAATTTTTGGTTAAGCACGGCGGTGGCTATGTTAGGGTACACGAGTGTCGGTTGACGTGTGCGCCAGAGAGTTGGAGTGAGAGCAGGAGGGATGAGGATGACCATGGAGGAGCGGCGAGGGTTGAGGATCAGACTTTGCCTAGCAGGTATACTTTTGAGGAGGAGTCTGAAGATGGTGATGTGCATGGGAATGCTACTGAAATCCAGGTTGGGGAGGTGAGTGAATCTACGACTGAGGTCGAATCGGCCCCTGAAATTGCTCCTGCTCTGCCTTCTAGACTTGTGGCAGGTACTCGCATACAAGGCACTAGAAGTGACACTGGTGAATTGGTGTCAGGTCGTGTCATGAGTAGGGCTGGTAAAGCTAGTGGGCGGTATAGTGACTGTTATAACTTTAGGTGGGACTCGGATGGGAGCATTTCTTGGGCGGATTTGAAAAAGGATTTTAGTACTTGGAAGATTGTTGATGATGATACGGAGCTGTTGGTTTTGTTTAACACTGAGGAGGTTTTGCGGGCAAAGGAAAAGGAAATCACCAATTGGAGGGACAATGAGGTTTATGAGGAGGTAGAAGATGTTGGACAGGGGGCGTTATCTGTACGATGGGTGGTGACAGAGAAGGTAAAGGATGGTCAGACGGTAGTGAAGGCTCGCTTAGTTGCTAGAGGATTCGAGGAGGAGACTGGTAATCTACGCAAAGACTCTCCAACTTGCTCAAAGGAGGCAGTGCGTTTGGCCTTGTCGGTTGCGGCTACTTGCGGGTGGGTGTGTCATTCTTTGGATGTAAAGGCAGCATATTTGCAAGGGGACCAGATTGATAGGGATGTTTACTTGCGCCCTCCCCCTGAGTTCAATGATGGAAGTTTGTGGAAGTTGAAAAAGACTGTTTATGGGTTGTGTGACGCGGCAAGACACTGGTATCTGCGGGTCAGGAGTCAGCTTCTTGACTTGGGGACCATAGCCTCTTCTTTGGATCCTGCGTTGTTCTCTTGGAGATGCGGTCAGAGCCTTGAGGGTGTGATCTGTGTGTACGTTGATGATCTCTTTTGGGCAGGTACCAATGGCTTCAAGGAGCAAGTGATTGACAGACTGTGTCAAATCTTTCGCATGGGTAATTCGGAGTCCAAGGCGTTCAAATATGTGGGATTGAACATTGTTTCATATGGTGACGGGAGTGTGACATTGGATCAGAACCAGTATGCAGCGACATTGACTCCAATTAGTGTCAGTAAGCAAAAGGCTACAGTCAAGTCGAGTGAGTTGTCAGAGAGTGAGAGGTCAGAATATCGGGCCTTGTTGGGTCAACTGAATTGGATAGCCACGCACACCCGGCCAGACATTGCTTTTGAAGTATGTGAATTGAGTGGAGCCTGTAGTAAGGCCACCATAGCGGATTTATTGCGTCTGAACAAGGTGATTGACAGAGTGAAGAATGATGGTATAAAGCTATATATGCCTAGGATGGAGAAGCTTGAGAACTGTTTTGTGGAATGCTTTTCAGATGCTTCGTTTGCAAACTTGGCGGGTAGTGGATCCCAGGGAGGATTTGTTGTGTTTTTGCGAGACGATAGTGGAAAGCGTTGTCCTATTTATTGGCAGTCCAAGAAGATCCGGCGTGTTGTGAAATCGACTCTTTCTGCAGAGACCTTGGCATTGTTGGACTGTGCTGAGGCTGCAGTCTACTTGGTGAGGATTTTGGATGATATATCTGATTGTGGGAGCTTGAGGGTGAAGTGCTACGTTGATAACAAGAGCTTGGTAGATGCGCTTCAGTCTTATAGGGGTGTAGAGGATAGGAGATTGAGAATAGATATAGCGGTGCTGCGGGACATGTTGGAGCGGAGAGAGATTGGTGAGGTGGATTGGGTGGATGCTTCGAAGCAATTAGCGGATTGCCTCACTAAGAGGGGGGCATCGACGGATCGGCTGCGTGATGCAGTCGGCCGGTACTAGTCTTTTATGTAGGCGAGCTGGGGATGGGTGAGCATTCGGGACTTTGAAGAAGAGGGACGAGTGTGTTAGTATGTGTTTCTGCTATGTCATCACGCAACGAGTGTGTCGGCCGTGACGTCACGCAGCGTGTGTCAGCCGTGACGTCACACCACTGGTGGTGGCGGCGTGCAGCGAGGCGGACGGGACTGGTTCAGTCGTTTGTGTACAGCCGGTGAGTGAGGGTGCAAACACTTAGTTTTTGAGTTTTTGAGCATCCTTCCTCCTTAACTAAGGGAAATGATAGCTATAACATCAACAGCTTTATTTATAAGTATAAATATTATTCAATCCTAGACATTTCAAACTACAGGCAGATTACATTTAAACTTTTATTGAAAAGTCTTGAACATGGTGACAAAAGCTGTCACTTTACCTCTACACCACTTATAGAGTTAATGGAGCTGGGTCTTGTTTTCCAACTGTGATGACAGAAGGCCCAATTCAATCATTATTGGGCGGGGGTATCGAGGTGGGCATTGCACAGCAGGTTCAGCAGCATCTGTATCTCCACACTGTTGGTTTCATAAGAGGCATGATGAACGTCAAAGCAGTTCCACCAACGACCTGTGTGTTAAGGGAAAGGCTCCTGAATGCATTGCAATAATTAATAAAATTAAAATTCTCTTCTACTTCAAAGATATGTACTACATAAGAATAGGTTAACATGATATATATATATATATATATATATATATATATATATATATATATATATATATATATATATATATATATTATATATAGTATGTATACGTGCATAGAACAACGTCCACCAATACATCTCCATATCAAACCTTTTTCATTCAAGCTTAAAGTAATTCCACCAGTACAAATAATGAATGGGTGAACTGTTAATACCACACAATTCAGTCCAACAGACATGTGATGACAAAATAAGGGCTTGCCTGAGTAAAGAGGATGGTAGTACATCTTAGCTTCACTAAGCCGCTGACATTCCTGCAGGTTGGCAAGGTTGAAGGGTAGAGTGGAATCCCAGAGCCAGGCACCTGTTCTCCTGCAAGACAGTCAAGATTCAAGATCATCCAAAGCTAAGACTTCTGCTGTGAAAGTCTTCTCTTCAGAGACAAGAATATGGATAGGAAAATTTGATGCTTTCCTAGGGGAGGTAACTTTCCTATAATCTGTCTCTAACCCCTACCGTGCTGCTGTCCTATATATAGGATGGCTTGTAAAGGCGTCTGAAATGCCGCTGTCCTATATATAGGACGGCAAAATAAAAAATTCATTGTGGGATAGATATGCGGTCAAATTTAGCGCCATTGTGACTGAGGCAAGCGCGGGCATTCTACTCAATGACGCACTACCCCAAAACCCCCTCCCCCCCCACGGCCAGCCGCGCGTGTACCCTCTCTATCCTTTGTTGATCTTCAGTGCTGCGTGGGTGCGTTAATGGTCAAGATGTCCCGTCGTCGATTTGTTCGTGGCAAGGAGCTTGTTTTTACTCCAGATTTTCCTCGTGTTTGGGAGGAAATGAACAGTGATTTTACTGATTCCGACCTAGATGATAGTGACGATGATCGTGATTACGTCGCTATTGATATTAGTAGTTTGTCGAGTGATGAAAATGTTATACCCACTCCACGCCTAAAAAAGTATAAGACAACCATTGGTCCTTTGTCTGGAGTGAAAAGAAAGTTGTACCAGACTGAGGAAGATGTGGATGACCCCAGTGTGGATGACCCCGGTGTGGATGAGCGTCCATCTACATCCAGGGGTCACTTTCTGGAAAATAAAAGTGTAAGAAAGCGAGGCAAACGGGCAAAGAGAACCAGTGCTGGTAGGGACGAGGCATCCCCATTATCTGTCCCGTTATCTCCCCCGCTCCCTCCACAGCCTATAGCCACATCAGGTAAAGGAAAGACTGGGAGAGGGTTGCGAAAGAAGACGTCCGCTGCAACCCCACCTGAACCCCCAACTTCACCCCAACTTGAGTTTCCACAACTAATTGGCGATGATGGCAATGAGGTGGAATGGGATTGGGTGGAAGACACAGCATTTGAACCGTCACTTCATCCATTCCTCGATGACGACACGGCAGGTGTACAAGTTGACAGCCTGACAGAGGAATCAACGAGGGCTGATTTCTTTTGCACCCTCTTCCCCAAACGTCTGTGTGAGGAAATCGTCACACAGACTAACAAGTATCATGTCTTCAGGACAGGAGGAAAGATACAGACTCCCTACTCCAGGCTGTTTGACTGGAAACCCCTAACACTGCCAGAATTGTTTATATTTCTGGCACTGACCATGATGATGGGGCTGATCAAGAAGGCAAGACTACCTGACTACTGGACCACGGACACTCTGCATTCCACACCTGTGTTTGGCAAGTGTATGGGAAGGAACAGGTTCCAGAACATTCTTGGGAACCTGCATTTCCATGACATCCTTGACCCAGTATTAGGTCAGAGTACAGACCCAGTCAGGAGAATAAGGCTGGTCCTCGATACCCTGAGGGAAACCTTCTGCAATTCATTCAGTCCCTACCAAAATTTGGTCATAGACGAAAGCCTCTCACTCTGGCGTTGCAAGCTAAAATTCAAGCAATACATAAAGACCAAGAGGCATCGATTTGGCTTCAAGTTCTTCGTAATGTGCGACTGTAAGACCGGTTACATACAAGACATCATTCTGTACACCGGTCTTCATACTCAAATTCAGGATGACAGGTCCCTAGGTGTATCTGGTGCCGTGTGCGTCACAATGTTGGAAAGGTACTTGAACCGTGGCCATGTACTCTTCACAGACAATTGGTATACCAGCCCACTGCTTGCTTTCTACCTGAGCAAGTATAATACTGGCTTGTGTGGCACCATGAAGAAGCTGAGGAAGAAAATGCCACGGACCACGGCTCTCCCGACAAAGAATGTCAGATTCTACTCAGCCAATGGCATAATGGTAACGCAGTGGCATGATAAGAGGGAAATTTTCCTCTTATCTACCATCAGTAGGCCACTGGTACATCAAACAAAAAGCATTGACTGGAGCACCTACAAGCAGAAGTGGAAACCAGAACCTGTGCCTGCCTACAACGTGAACATGCGGCAGGTGGATCAGAGCGATGCCATGGTTTCAACTATTGAAAGTAATAGAAAAACCATGAAATGGTATAGGAAAATGTTTTTCCACCTGCTTGATCTCACGTTGTTCAATGCTCACGTGCTTCACCGGCAGCGAACAGGAACTCATGAAACCCTGCACGATTACGTTTCCGAATTGGCACGTGAGCTGCTCATGGAACATGTCCCCGAGAGCAAAGTGGTACCTCATGTGGGGGAATCAATGACACGACTGACAGGACGACACTTTGTGAGTGTTGTTCCGGGCACTGAACAAGTAAAGGCACCTCAAAGAAGGTGTAAAGTGTGTAAGAACACAAGGAGGCGTGCACAAAAACAGAAAAAAACTCGCTATGAGTGCGTCGATTGTGAAGTGGGTCTTTGTCTAGAACCTTGTTTCAAAGACTATCATACTTTGAAAGAGTACTAGACATTGACTAGATAAATAGTGACAGAAAGTGACTGTAAAATAAGTTATAAGTTATAAGAAAAATATTGACAGACAGTGACTGTAAAGTACAATGGTGCAAAAAAAAAAGTGTAATAATAGTGCGAGGGGGCAATGACCCCTCAGTGACTAAAATATGTTATGAGTTATAAGTTTTATATGTACAATGGTGCAAAAAAGTGATATGCGAGGGCGCAATGGCCCCACATTCTAATGTGCCACGCACCCTTCATGTCAGTCGCGCAGAAGTCTTAGGAACTCTCCTCCACATTTCACCCTCACTTCAACAATATGACGGTCGAATTTACCTGGAAGGAGTGTCGATAAGTACCTTTAGCGATATTTTGGGGGGATTTTAGCATGTTTTGGTCCAGAAAAAAAAAAAAAAAATTAAATGAAAAAATGGCCGGCACAGGGGGCACAACGAGCCGAAAAATGGGTGGCATGGTAGGGGCTAAAAAAGGATCAAGGGAAGGAATCTGTAGTTACTGGGATGCTAAATTGGCCCAATGGAGGGTGACTTGATGCTACCCTTTGATTCCGGACCCCTCTTGCCTGCCAGTATATCTTCCACACTTGTCACTATACGTCATGGCATTTCTCGCTCAACCCATGCCCTTATGTATGTTCTAAATAAACACCAGACTTAAGAGACCATACCTGTCTTTATCATCCTGTCAGAGCCTACGATGAACACTACAAATTACATGTCAACTACACTAGTACACACACTCACACACACATTCTTACTTCATAATGTGCCACAGCCAGGTGTCTAATAGTGGCAAGGAGTCATGGAACTGGTTGAGATACATAAACGAGTCCCAATATTTGATCTTCCCCTCCTTCATGTCAGCTGATGGTCCATGGCCTCCTGTGTTGAACCACCGGTACCTGTAGTAGTAGTAGTTTTTAGTGTGATGTAGTAGTGTTTTGTGGTGGGATACTAGTAAAGAAATGAAGAAAAGTATTAATGTTCAATATTTATCACTTTTCAACAAATTATTGTGAGGGGATTTGTGGTAACAGAACTCACCTACTTTGCACCCAAAATAACAGAGAGGTCCTGGCATTGAGGTGAGTGAGGGTGTCCTCCAGGGCAAGAGCACCTTTCTCTAGCTCTGTAAAGGGCCACAGTTCGTCTGTGAACTTGCGATCAGCCAGCATCCAAGTGCCGAACCCTGAAAAAGGAAGGGAAGAGAGAAGAGAGTGAGGGAAGACCAGGAAAAAAGCAAAACAAAATTATAATCAGAATAGTGGGAAGTGTATTATACAGTGTTGGTCACAATTAAATACATGATCTGTACTTCACAAGTACTACCATGTACATAACAGATCTCTTCCTACCAACAACTACAGCATCAGGAAGGACGTTCCTATTGAGCCACTCCTGCAGTCCTGCCACTACCAGCTTGTGAGAGAAGGACAATGGCATCTGTGAAGACTTGGAGGCTCACCTGTGAGAGTAAAGGGAGACATGAATGGGAGGAACACGTTCCTTCACTCTTGATTCACAAAGCATCAGGAGACAGACTCAGGAAACAAAGCAAAAGTAGCTAAAATTAACAAAATGTGTGAATCCAAGCAATTAATAATAGAGTAAGAGTTATTCAGGAAGGACAGTGTTAAAATTTAAGATTTTCATGTATTCACTTGATGAGAGGGACAAAATCTATCTTTAACAATACTCAGGATGCATTTTTGTGTAATCATAGTACTATCAGAACAGTAAGACACACTGCAATGGAACAAGTCAAATAAAAATAAAGTAATCTGTTTATATAATGAAGTCATATGTCCATACATTTCTCAGAGGGACTTAACTACAGAAAATAACATTATCAGGAACAAATTTTTAGGGGTACAGAGAGAACTTGTGTGAGACCTATTTCTCGTCTTTCATTGTTATTAAAATATTGAAGTTTAACTAATCAATAAAGCAATCTGGTTTCCCATGGGTTTTTCCTAAACTTCCTGTAGACTGCTTACTATCATGGACAAAAATAACTCAGCAACTCCAAGAATAAACTCATTTTCTTTACGAATAACCAATTATTTTTAAAGAGACAGAATACCAAAAGAAGCCATTTGAACTTAATGCCCCAAATTTAACACAGATTTTTCTTAGTCATTGAGAGAACACAGAGTAACAACAAATAAAGAACCTACAAGTGCCAATACAATGCCATATATAAGACTACGAGAGATGTAGGTGCCCCTTCTGCTCACCTACGTATCCCCCAGATAGGAGGAATAAGTGAGATCTGGCGGCAGAAAGTGAAGGAAGGAAGGAATCTTCTGTCGCTGATTCGAGTCTCTAATGAAAGTGATCCAGGTGGAGGTGCCCTTTGCTGCCCTCACTGCCACACAGCAACCCGCCTCCCTAAGTTAGGCTTGTGTGGATAGAAGAAAACTGTTTGTTTTGTGGGGTCATGTTAGCTTAGTTTAGGTTTGTATATGCAAATTTTTTTTTGTGTGGTTAAGTTAGATTATATTAAGTTTGTTAGATGGAAAAAAAGTTTAGTTTTGTGGGGTTAAGTGAGGTTAGTTTACGTTTATTAGATGGAAAAAAGGTTTATTTTGTGGGATCAAGTTAGCTTAGGTCAGGTTTCTATGGATGAAAAAAATGTTTGTTTACATTTTGAGTGGGTGAAAGAAACGTTTATGTTTGTGAGGGGTGATATTTATTTATTTATCTACGATATCTATTTTTTTTTTTTTAAGATCAGACCAAGGGCAACAAAAATTATTCATAAGAAATGCCCTCAATCCCCTGGCAGGACTGAGAGAGTTAGTCAAGAGAATGGGTTAATTCAAGACTGGTTAGATGAAGTTTGTAAGGATAGTATGTGTGTGTGTGTGGATCAGGTTAGGTTTGTTATATTACTGAGAGAGAGAGAGAGAGAGAGAGAGAGAGAGAGAGAGAGAGAGAGAGAGAGAGAGAGAGAGAGAGAGAGAGAGAGAGAGAGAGAGAGAGAGACCTTTCTTCCTCCTTTTTTTCCTTCATTGCCCTCTCTTCACACACAAACACACACTCTATCTCTCCCAATAAAACACTCTCTTACACACACAATTACTAACTCCTCACACACCTTAACAGCGTCAATACCTGGAGGAGTAGCAAAGCCATCCGATAGGACCTGAAGCCACTGAAGGTTAAGAGGTGTTATGGTAATGCTGGGCAGTGACTCAGCCTCCTCCCTGGCCTGGCTCAACTTGTTCTCTGCCACAAAGAGCTCCTTTATACCCTCATTGACAGATTTGTGGATCACCTGTTTGAGTGAAAGTAATGGTTAATTGTTGCATTAGGGAATTGTTGTGAGTGACTGAGAGTATTGGTTAACTGTTGCATCAGGGAGGTGGAAAGAATTGTGGTGAGTGACAGAGTACTGGTTAAGACTAGCTACACACGAGCAATTTTTTTCTGCACCGTTCTGCTGCGCTGTTTAGAAATCAGTGAAGTTTAATGAGGCCCTTCACATGCTGCCCGCATGGCAAAGATTTCTCTGCCGCATGCACTGCTAAACCGCACGGTGTCAAGCGGTCTAGAATACTCTAGAAGTCAATGGAACGCTTCAGACGGACGGTTTTTTCCCCGCGGATCAGTCGTGGTTCATCTGTGGCAAAGGCAGGGTGTTGTTCTTCCCTTCTGTTGTTTTCAATCAGGTATGTATTTTTACTTATTAGTAATATAAAAAGGCTTTTTTTCATTATCATTAAGAATGTCAAACAAATGTTCTTCAGGAGGAATTGATGATCTCATAACGGTGTCTTGTCGTATAATCCCATCTTTCAGTTTGTTCACAAGTTCTTCAAATGTAGGAACTGACATGCAAAAGTAATTGAAGAACTTTTCTTCATCAGCTTTCAGGTCTGAGTATAATGTGTAGAAGGCTCCTTGAAGTAGTCTAGAGCTGTTTATTGGGTGGGTCCACCATTTACGTTGTCTTTTCTTTTTTAACACCCTATTCATTAGGTATACATAAACCACTCTCCTCTTTATGTCCCCCATCTTGAGCAAATTTTGGCAGACTGAGAGGTGAAAAACCGCTCATGTGAAGACATGCCTTATTGACACCCAACTGCGCGAGAAAAAAATCACTTGCGTGCAGCTTGCCTAACTCTTGCATCAGTGAGGTGGACAGAATTGTGGTGAATGAATGAGAGTACTGGTTAACTCTTGCATTAGTGAGGTTGACAGAATAGTGGTGAGTGACTGAAAGTATCAGTTAACTCATGCATCAGGGAGGTGAACAGAATAGTGGCAAGTGACTAAGAGTACTGGTAACTCTTGCATCAAGAAGGTGGACAGTATAGGGGTAAGAGAATGTAATGAAAGAAAGAGAGAAAAAGACACTGAGAATAAGTAAGAAGAAAAAAATAAGAAAAAGAGAAGTTGAAATGTGAAGGAGAGATGGAAAAAATATATGAAAGACAGACAGAGAATGAATAACCAATAGAAAGAAATTATGAAAAAGAAAGAAACAAAGTAATTTTCATAAAAAAGCAACAATAAGAAAAATAAATAATAAAAAAGAAAAAAAGAAAAAAAAGCACAATTACATGAAAAATAAACACAAACACACACACACACTAACCCATTCTTCCAAGGTATCCAGGGCCTGAGCCACACACTCATTGACGGACCACTGGGCAGTCTTAAGCGCCACATTGGCAGTTTCTGGCTTCTCATACTGCCAGTCAATAAACATAAAACCTGCAGAAAAAAAATTCATGTTTTAACCCCTTTCAGTACTGGGACACATTTTAACCCCTTCACTACTGGGATGCATTTTAACCCCTTCAGTAATAGAATGCATTTTAACCCTTGAAATGGTAAACTAATGGCTCCATATTGAGGCATGTTTCACTTACAATAAGTGAAAGAAGCAAATAATAACTGGTACTACTGTTTGTTTACCCTATAATACTCTTCGATATATAGGTAAATTCAAACTTTTCCCTGTCTTATGAAGATAAAACCTAAAAATAAGTAAATGGCCTTAACAATACATTAAGTAAATGAACGAAAGACACTGGAGAGGGTTGTGGTAATGTTGACTTGGCTTGAAATGATGGTTAACACGTGTTTGTCTTGCCGCTTTGGGGTAAAACTTCACTTTGGCCTGAGTCGAGTTTGGGAGTCTCGATGAGCTTCGGTTACCAGGTGTCTCTTTCTTGAGTGGCTTGAACATCACTCGCCATCCATTTTTCTCTTGCAAGCAGCATGCGTCCCAGCGTCATACATCCTACAGTTTATAAATGTTTTAGATATATAGGAGTGTATGGCTGGCTGTGTGTATGAATAAGTCCGGGTGTGAGGGAACACTGAACACTTAACAACACTAGACACCACCACCACCTTTGCCATGCTGCTTCCTCAGTAGGGGTGGGCACTGGGCGGGACCCGAATCTCACGGATCCGCCAAGGCGAGATGGATCCGATTACTTATAGCAAGTAATCGGATCCGGATCCGCCAAACGACTCCTCGGGAGATTCTACTCCTATTCCACAGTGCAAGTCTCGGTCTGGGGGAATGTAAACACGGCCCGCGCCATGTACCGAAATATGCCCACGCTGTTCGAATCACCCTTCTTCAATGTAATACATGAAAATGGTTAAATACAAATAGAATTAAAGAAGATAGTATTTTCAAATGTTTTCTCTTGACATGTTTTGGGTTACGTTGGATTATTCCTTAAGTGAATGTTGTGTAATCACTTCATTTACTCTTACTCATTCACTCTTATACAAGTTTCTCTCTCTCTCTCTCTCTCTCTCTCTCTCTCTCTCTCTCTCTCTCTCTCTCTCTCTCTCTGCTACTCATGAATGAATTATGAATTATGTCATGTTTACTTACTTGTTTTCATTATTGTTCAGGAATGAACTACTGCTTACCCACTCACTCACTCACTATTTTTCATGAACAAACTACATAATGCTTACTCATTGCATTGTCTCACTCCCTTCCTTGCTTATTCCTTCTTTCCCTCCTCCCTAGTGCTGCTGGGAGACTTTAATGGTCAGCTTGCCTTTATTGGCCCACAGGAAATGGACTGGAATGGAAAAAAAAATATCCTGAGTCTCATGGAAAAAAAAAAAAAAAAAAAACTAAATGCTGACAGTGAATGTGAAGGAGAGATTGCAAGGATCCAAGGAGGAGTTCATAGTGCAGAATCTCAGTTCAAAGTCACAGAATCTGATTTATGCCTTTTCAGAAAGCTGTTACATTATTGCTCCTTATATATCTGTTAGCTTGCACCAATATATATATATATATATATATATATATATATATATATATATATATATATATATATATATATATATATATATATATATATATACACCCTTGCTCATAATAAACAAAAATTCTGTTCTATGGTTCTGTGGGAGTAAAAGTTTTCTTTCTAAGCTTTATGGGGACGGGAGTTGCAGCAGTTTAAGATCCAAAGTTGCAATTGTAGATATATTGGATTGTGTTGCCCATTGCTGGTGATGGGGGAGAGATAAGGTAGGAATGAAACCCTGTTGCTGGTAACAATGTTTACTTCCCAACTGTTACAAAACATTCATTAAAGTAACATACACTTAACACGATACTGTATGTAAATATGACCACCGCTAGACAACAGGCCTTTAATGACGTCATCAGACCAAGTTAGCTCTACCAATATCCTCTTCATCTGTTTTTTTCCAGAGACCACTCATGACCAAATGAACTGTGTGTGTGTGTATGTGTGTGTGTGTGTGTATGTGTGTGTGTGTGTGTGTGTGTGTGTCTGTGTGTGTCTGTGTCTGTGAGTATGAGAGTGTGTGATGTAAAAGGTTACAATATAAATGTGCAATGGATATTATGTGGGTAGGGAGAGCATGAGTTGCAGCTGCGTCTAGGTCATGAGAGCAAGTTATTCCACCATTGTCAATTGTCATCATTATTAAGTATTATTACTGTTATTAAGATTACTATTATTAATTATAGTAAATATATAAAGATGTCACTGATTACAAAACTGGAACCAATATACTTTCAACAACAGAAAAAAGACATCGAGTTCACTCAGCACAACCAAATGCAATCTGCTTGACAAATACTGAAACAAAATCTTTTGACTTGAAAAGATTTCAACTAGTTTTTGTTACATTTATTTTTAATGGTTGCACAAGTAATATCTGAAGTTAAGAAAACGTGTGCAGTTTATCATACACAATAATTGTAAGTGAATGAATAAATGTCATAAAGATACAAATCTATGTCAAGGTATATAATCCTTAAGCAACAAAAGGAGTAATTGAAAATTAAAAGCCTTCTTTATATCATTCATTTAACCTAAGGCATAGCTTTTAGAGTCACCACCTTTTATTCAAGCATCCATTAATAATTCATGACGAGCCTTATCTTCCCTGGGGTAGTGGGAGGGGGCGAGGGAGGGCACGTGACCCAAAAAGAAATGGTCGATGTGGCAGACTGAAGCCTCCCTGATCTTGAGCCTCTGAGGAGAGTGCCATCCTAACCTTAAACTTTCTCTCCATGCAGGAAAATACTTATTAGAAATATACTCACCTTTATTTGCTCCATTCTGTTGATTTACTATCTCCCTGAATTTTACATAGTCAATTAATTCATGATATTATATTTTGTGTATAATACAGAGTAACTTGTAAGACACCAAAAGCTACATTATAAAAAGTGAGAGCTTGGCAGAAAGGAGTATGGGGCAGAGAGGAGCATGGAAGGAAGTTATGGGGGAAAAAAAAAAACTAATAGGATGAGGAAGTTTAGGTTGACCTCAGTAATTCCATGCTGATAGACCATTATGTTATGAAGTCATAGCATAGCTTTCCCCAAGGGGCTCCAGAGGGCATCTGTCTGCACACCAACCTGGGCCTCAATGGCCAGGCCAGGTGGCAGTGACTTCAGAATTTACCTCTGAGTTGGGGTGAGGGGTCTGAGTGCCCTATCTCGCCCCATCCCAGCCAGGGCTCTTGTTGCCCGCCTTGTGGTCATTTTTTTTACATCTTGAGTATAATACTAAAACTAACAGGCCATTCTCCTTTTTTTGGTTTGTTTCGTGAACTGCAGGTCACAAACTGACGCTTCAAGGCAAATTAAATTTGTTTGAATATTCACCTGTCATGAATGAAGGCTTTTATTCTACTATGGAATGATGTGAATGTGAAGTTAGGGGTGTTCAGGAGTAAGTACATTTCATAGTCAGTATATTTAGTAGTTATTTGTTCCTAACAGTAAGTAACACTTTAGTATATTATACACAATATATGACCTTGTGTGTATATCTGCCTACAAGCATTTATAGCACTGAACTAGTTTTTTGCATACTTGAAATAGTTTTGGTTGTGCATGTTTCTGACAGGTATTCGCGAAACAAAAATGAAGAAAAGGAAAAAGAAGAACGGCCCTGAGAGAGGATATCAGCTGCTGTTGCCGCTGCAACACACAGTGACTACCGGGATCACTAAGAGAAAGACTGAGTTGTCCTACGTTGGTCGTCCTAGCGGGCACGAGACGACAGTGTGTGTGGGGCAGCCGGCTCCTGCTTGAGGGAGGTGCCAGAGGCTCCACCACAGACAAAGAGGTAAAAACAAATTTCGATCATATGTTTCTAAGTCTAAATGAAAAAGTCTGAACGCATTAACGACGTTCAACTTTGTATGAAAAGTTTCTCTAAGACTCAGGATCGTCAAGACTGCTGAGACACTGGTCAGTTCACCATTTACAAAGGTTCGCTAATTGTGCACCATTTAGATAGTCATATCAGAACTACCTCGTACTGGAGAACTACCGATACTCCACGGAGTTATTGTCATTATGCCTTAACACTCACATTTGAAGTTGTTCAATCCAAATTCCAAATCAACATAGATGCTACAGCTAAGCGCAACCTAATTAGCTGCACAAACCCAGGTGATGCACGGCGGCCGGCGCTCACGCAGTCGGCAGCAGATCAGGTTCACCTCTAAGACAAAGACATGAGTAATGATATGTACCTAATTTCTAAAGTTATCCTTTAAACAACCAACAAAGCCATGTCTTCACAGATCACTTGAGAGATTTGTACACAAAACGAAGGCAATCTTCGGCGATCTTTATTACATCATCTTCAGTCCTCAACATGCATAGGCCTCCATGTGGCCTGAAGTCTGACAAAACATTACGAGACTGTGAGCACTTGAGCGGTGGGGGAGGGGGAGAGGCATCCAGCAAGAAGTCATGAGCGGCTGCGAGGATAGTGTCCAATGACAAGACAATTATGTCTTCCTATTAGCGAACTCTTGCTCACCTGCATGACCTTTGCTGCAGGAGAGGACATCAAGGGTCACCTAGTTACTAAAGATCTCTACATTTCAGTATTTTTTAGTCATGATTACTCCTATGGGGACCACACGTTTATATCCTACCGCTATGCTCCTTAAGCACATCTAGCTTACCTTTGGCACAGAGACACCCTCCCTACACTCTGTGGATCTGGTGTGGCACTGTGGCCAGCACTGATATTTTCCAGCAAGAGTTCTTCCCTCTTTACACAAAGTATTTACCGCCCAACACTTGACCCTGATATGTATTTCTGAACTGACTCTGCACAAAGCTGAGTGAACAAAACTACAAGGAAGTCCCCACACTTCTCACATGTGTCCAGCACTACTTGCACGAGATCCGATTGTCAATTTGCTCCCGAGGAGAGTCTAGTGGAGCTGCGCTATGCACCCTGAGGGTGAGCGACCACTGGCAGATCCTCCAGGGGATCCTCCCCTGCTTGCCTCACACTGCATGCCAGGTGAGGGAGGGGACCAGTGCAGGCCAAATACGATGTCACATGAATGAAACTGATTAGATTCTTTCTGAGTTTGGTGGAAGAGGCACTAGAATCTTTCCATTGTTTACAGACATGATGTCACCACTGAACTCGTAGCCTCGCCGCCAGAGGTCCTCGGAAGAGTCCGGCTAGGGTCTTCGTTGATGCTTTAAGGAAACGTACGAAACAGAGCTCTACTGTAACATGTCTTTTTTTAAACTTTGATTTACAAGAGAATCTTCGTAAAGATTCATATGAAAAGAAGCTATTCTATTTTATCATTTACTAGTGGTTCCAAGTGACAAAATTTACCCTAAAGTTCACATCACAGCATTTGAATGATTGCTCGCATCTGGTGGCTACCATGGTGGTTCAGCGGCCTGTAGCCGCAACAAATATTGTCACTAAGAAACAAAGGTTGTAAATATTACACGTAAAAAATACAGCAAAAAAAACCCCTTGACTAAATGTCTTCCAAGTGTTCTAAATGAGTTACATTTGCACTGATGCTATAGAAAAATACATAAACCTTACCATATCTCAGTACCTGTTTGTCGCTATAGGAAGAATCGTCGTGGAAATGACAAAGTGACCACAAAACTGCCCACTGTTATGCACTGCTTATCTAACTTATGTTTAATAGATAATTCTAAAGACTAGAGTAACAGACTAGACCACACCATAACCAGGGCAACATACCTCACCATCCCAGGGTGCGAGGCCTCACCACTAGCTATGAATGACATCCCACTGAAACTACAGCATGATACCCCTTGCTACCTTAGGGCACAATGGTCACTGCTACTGAGGCTGCCTTCACTCTACCTAGGACAGCTACTCTAGAGGGGAGCATTGCTTTGCCCAGCTGCATGATGCTCATATCTGGTTACAGTTGCCTCTGAGATTAATGCTTTGGGTTATTATGGTTCACTGTTAACAACTGTAAAAAGCTGCACAATTTTTCTATATTGTATTGGTCTACAAGCAGCACTTAACTCAGCTTGAGTATTTCCTGGGGCAGAGAAGAAAATTATTTAATATTTCAAGTGATCTTATATCCAATTCACATATCAGTGGAAGATTAAACCTCAAGTCATTCTAAGTTATGTTTATGCCACTGCATCCAGTGCATGATGTTTGGCAAGATATGCATTTTGTTTTGTGTCGACTGGTAACTACAGATATGTCTGGTGAAAGATGGGAAGATAGTGCCTCAAGATGACAGTAGTGGCTGTGATGGTGGTGGTTGTTATTATGCTCCTGGTTGTTGGTGGTGAGGCCATCTGTTCATCCCCTGCCAGACACACTGATGCCCTTCAAACACCCTAAACCTATTCATTGTTATTTTCGTTTTCCTCTGAAGGAGTGACAATGTAGAATGGAAAAAACACTTTGATTACATGGAACTACAGCACAGAGAATAAAAAAAAGAGTCTATGTCAGGGAGTAAGTAGTACACAGACCAACAGAGTCAGAGTTGGAGTCCACAGACAAAGGTGTGAAAGAGGCGAACTATTGCTTCTTCTTCGGCGAATGTGTCTCATCAATCCACAAGGCTCGAGATGTGTGTCAGTTTTGTTCTGGAGGGGCAGGGGGAGTCACCACCACACCCAAGGGTCTCCTGACATCTGTTGTGGGAGTAGGCATGGGTGAGAGTGGATGGGGAGCCACGGTTGGGAAATGGGAGTGGTTGGGAGATGAGGAGGAAAGAATTGCCGAGAGGTGAGAGGCAAATGTGGAGGATGTAGTGGTAAGGTTGTGAGGATGGGAGAAGGGTATGGTAGTGAGGTGTGGTGGGGTGTGGTGGTGGGAAGCTGGTGCTGGGGGAGGGGTTGTGGGTCATGGGTTCACTGCACCATTCCCGTCTCTCTCTCCCCCTCTCCCTGATCCATCTCAGACTGAGGAAGGATTGGAGAAGAATTCATCATCTCACTGCTTCCCTCACCCTCTTCTTCTCCTCCAACACCATTCTGAAATATGAAGAAGTCTATCAACATCTTCATATTAATGAAGTAGTCATTATAAGGTACAGTACATGATTGTTATTCTTTGAGTCACCAAGTTCATGAAAAGCATTTAACTAAATTTTAGACATTCAAAAGGATTGCAGCTGTCTGAGAAAGAGAGCAAGAGAGTTAGTTTTGGAACTACTGGGTGAAACCACAATAACAAATAAGGTTTTCCTGAAGTAAAGAAAGAATTGGGGATAGATTATTGTCAAAAGTGGTATTTTTTCCAAATGTGTTATCATCTGTTATACTTTTTTTCATGAAGAGGAGAGTCAGTCAAGTGCAAGGAAAATTGCAATTAAAGTAAAAAAAGCCCACTGAGGTGCCATTCCCCAAACAGTGGATGTGAAGTCTCCAGTTTTGATAATAATTAAAGGAAACTGAAAATATTTAGTGTAAAAAGTGGAAGACAGTTGATAGTCACTGAAGAAGAGGGGATAGTTGTTTAAAAGGCTGTACCAAGTTGACTGATGGAGGAATGAAGTTATTAAGAAACTGAACAATAATAAGTTTGCTCTGCCTCAATCAGAAAGTCCAAAGTTCTGTGGCTTTCCTGCATGATCTGTTTATTTCCTGAAGGGTTGGTCATTTCTGAAAAGACATGGAAAAAGTGTAGGGTGGTATCATCAGCGTCAGAATGATTAGGGTAAGAAGTTTGGTTTAGAAAATCATTGATGAGTGATAGGAAGAGAGTAATTGACAAGAGAAAACCCTGAGGAATATCATTGTTAACAAATTAGAAAAACTGATTGTCTAGCATAGCAGCAATAGATTGATTAAAAAAGAAACTAGATGAGGTTGCAGAGAGAAGGATAGAGCTGTAGGAGTGTAATTTGGAGATCACAGTTTTGTACCTAACAAAAGCTTTTGATATATCAATGGCAATAAAAAAATACACCAAAATCTCATAGAAGAGGATGACCAAGACTCGGTAAGAAAAGCCTATTCTATTCCAACATTTGATGAAATTTCTACAGAAAAGTAAAACAAACTAAAAAAACTTGAGTGCTGTTAGTAGTGCAGATGATTTTGTGTGTCTGCATTGCTGTAGTTAACAGAGAAGCCAGTGTTTTGATGCAAGTTTTTCTTTCTTTTCTCACCTCTTTTGGCAGTGTGGAGAGTCCTTCTTCTTCGTCCTTCATTCCACCTGACGCTTCACCACTCGCCTCGCCCCCATTGCTTTCACTGGTGGCATCTGTTGTAAGGTCATTGCCGGCTGCACTGTCCTCAGCAGCAATGCTTGAGTTGCCATCCTGGAGAATGGGACAATACATTATTATTTCATCATTATTATAACCCAAATCATTAGTGAGACACCAGTACGTGTGAAAGTTATTAAGTATTTCTGTGTGATGCCATTAGACCTTACATAAATTCATGAGTGTTGATCCTTACATATACACAATGAGAAACTCTTGTCTATTCATTCCAGGTATGACTTCCAACATCCTTTTTACTAAATTCCTTACTTTGTTTACATATTGCCTTTCAGAATAAAGCTACAAAGGAAGATATTAAATTTTATCTACCTCATGCCTTAACAAAACAATTCTATAAGTTATATGTATAGTGAAATTTGTAAGTGACAATAGGAATAAGTATCAACAGAGAAAGAAAAAAAGATAAAAAAATATCAGAAAATTGGTAAGGTGCTGTTGTGATGTTCCTCCACTGACCTGGGAGGCATCCTTGGACCCCAGCTGGTAAATGTTGACCATGTGAGCTGCCTGAGCATGCACCATCAGATCCCAGGCAGAGGCAAAGTTCTCCTTGCAGAGTGCACAGAGCAGTAGGGCACTCTCTTCTGTCCCTGAAACATTAAGACAATCAATAATTCCTTCATTCAAAACTTTTAATTCTATTACAATGAATGGTGATTAATTGTGAACTGCTAAAAATATATCTGAGACACAAAAGTAAAGGTTAAAATTCAAATAAGTGAGGTCTTTTAACCAATTCCAGCACTCACTATCTAACAATTCATACTGTACAATTTTCAATGCATGATCCACAAGTTATCAAACACACAAATCCAATATTAAAAATCATGTTACACTCATATGTACTGTTAAAAATGAATGACAAACTAGCGTCAGTTGAAATAATCTCTTGACGTGGAGATTTAGTGGGTTTTCCATTAACTTGTGACAAAGGATCAGATTCAGAGTATCTATGTCATGGTGTCCAGTGCATGTAATCTGGGATACTGAGGGAGTTGTGTTACAATTACTACATGAATGTGTGTACACACACACACACACACACACACACACACACACACACATATCGAGAGAGAGAGAGAGAGAGAGAGAGAGAGAGAGAGAGAGAGAGAGAGAGAGAGAGAG
>CM035186.1:10161069-10177776 GCA_020233015.1 Callinectes sapidus | reverse complement strand
GTGTGTGTGTGTGTGTTTTGTAATACTTCAATAGCCGAAAAGGATTTATTCTTTTTTTTAGCTAGTATTTATCATCGTCTGTATTCCCACATTCGTAGCAAATATCAATAGTGTTTTTTATTGAGTACTTTGAATTTCACTGTTGATTTCAGTTACAACTTTAGATTAGTTTTAAATAATCTACTTTATAAATCAGGAACTTTATAAATCAGTCTCTACTCCACAGTCTTCTTCAGAGAATATAGAATCGAATCGTCAGAAAATAAAGTGCTCTTGATTCAGTCCAGTTATTTTTACCACCTTTATATTCATCTCTCTTACTAATGCATAATGTACTTTATGGGTACGACTCCCTTATTTAACAATTATCGTTAGGTTTTCCATTCTTATGATTATTAACTTAATATAAAATTCATTTATTTCACACACATTAATATTTCTCATTGATTCGCCATCTCACTCCATACTTTTGGTCACTTTATTGTACACTTTTCTTTCCTTTTATATCTTCTGTTTCTTTTGTTTTCATTGTCCTATACCTTAACTTTTCTCTCTTTGATCATACGCATTTATCACATTCAATACTTAACCTTCTTTGTAGGGGGACGAAAAATTTTGCATCAGTCATACTTTTCCGGTGCTTGTGTGAACGTAAAGTGGAAAATGGGAAACAAGTGGACGACGAGGAACGGTTGGGGAGGAAAGATGAAATGTTGAGGAAGGACTTGAGGAGTAAAAATGATGCGTGAAAGTAAGAGGAAAATTGTAGAAAAGTTGAGTCAGATTTCAAAAGGCAGGTAAAATGAAGTGAACAGAGAGAGAGAGAGAGAGAGAGAGAGAGAGAGAGAGAGAGAGAGAGAGAGAGAGAGAGAGAGAGAGAGAGAGAGAGAGAGAGAGACTTACACACACACTCCATTCCCACATCCCCACATCCTCCCCACCTGCCCAAAATGAAGAGCAGGCAGCAGCACCAGCAAAGGGTTTGGGGGTGGAGAGGGGAAGGGAAGGGGCAGCAGGGAGGGAGGGAGGGAGGGTGCCTTGCCTGGGATGCTGAAGGAAAACCATTTTGGCGAGTGAGGGAAGGGATTAAAATGAAGGATGCGGCAGACAAACAAAGGAATTCGAGACGAGGACGATTTATGACGTGGCGATAAATGTTGGCGTGGCAATGTCGCTCCGTGTTTTTTTCTGTTTTATTTCCCATATTCTGCGTCATTTGTCATCCACACGTATACCAAAACCTATAGGGCGGTGCGTGGAGCTTCAAATGTATGTTGATAGGAAAAAATTTACCTCTACCTGTTACTCTTATTTATTTATTTGTGTATTTATTTTTGTTTGATATGCTCGTTCTTTGTATTGAGTAAACAGTGCATTGTTGATGATGACGTTGATTGATAAGTTAATGGTTCGCGTGGTATGAAAAAATTCAGATATTGACGTTTTATGTGAGAGGGAGAAGCTGGTCGATAGCAACATCAGACAAAAATTTCCACTGATTTACTTATAATCTTAAACTTTTATTATAATACTTGTTATTTATAAGTTTGTATAGCACAGAATATGGTTTGTTATTATAGATAAATATATAAATTGCTTCTACAGAAACATTTTGATGACCGTAACACAATTTCTTCTTCTTTTTATGGTCATGAAAACAAAACGAGAAAATGTGTATCAGAGCAAGAAAAAAAATATAAAAGAAAAATATGAAACTGAAAAAAAGCGAACTGTTACAGAAAACGCCACACACGCACGCGAAGACATCACGATAACACCTTTAATCAAATCATCACAGCAGACAGACCTCTTAAGTATCCCCTTCATAATCATAAAATATGGGGAGGAGAGAAAACGACGCATAATCGAGAGATCCTCCTGACACTCACACGTTTGTTTAACCGCTCTAAACCTCCACCAATCAGATCACAGCTCTTTCAAGCCCAAGAGAAAACATTGGTGGAGAAACTTGACCGCGGGAATGGCGGGGAGTGACGGCTGCGGCCACCTGCCATTACCTGCACGCGGGAACCCAACAGAGGAAAGGAAGAAATTAATGGCAGACAAAATGCTCCAAATAAAGAAAGTTGGGAGTAAGATTAATGGCAGATTGTACAAGTCAGAGAGAGAGAGAGAGAGAGAGAGAGAGAGAGAGAGAGAGAGAGAGAGAGAGAGAGAATGGTACTGGTAATAAAGAAAAAATCTTTATTGAACCAATACACAATTGTGAAAAAAAAATTTGAAATAAAAGATTAAAGGAAATAGATTTATAAAAACAAACGGAATAAAACAAAATCATGAAAAATGCACAAGAAATACAGCAATACCACCACCACTAACAACAACAACAACAACAACAACAACAACAGGAAAGAAAATCAATAAACAAAGACACGGAAAAAAGATTAAAGATACAAGAAAAACTCCACCACCACCACCAACAACAACAACAAAAACAACAACAACAACAAAACCATAAACAACATAAACAATACCATAAAGAGGAAAGCACCCCCTCGTCTGACCCAATCGCACCATTAGCTCGATTAATTAAGCATTACGATCAATCACCATTCATTTAATTATTAGAATATCATCTCACATCATCGGCTCCAGCAGCGCCAACTGGCTTCATAATCAGCAAACTCCCGCTTCTCTGCACATTAAATATCACTTCCACCTTCATGTGTATAATATTAATGGCCATAAGAACAGAAAGAGAGAGAGAGAGAGAGAGAGAGAGGGTAAAGAGAGAGAGAGAGAGAGAGAGAGAGAGAGAGAGAGAGAGAGAGAGAGAGGGGGGGGGGGGGGGGGGTATAAAGTATGAAGTTGGTTTAGTTCCGTGGTGATGGGACTGTGTTGAATTAAAGGAAGAGGAGGAAGACGAGAAGGAGGAGGAGGAGGAAGAAGAAGAGGAGGAGTTCGAGAGGGAGGAGGTGAAGGAGGAGCGGCAGCAGTCAGGCAGCCAACCAGCTCAGCCAGTCACCCAGCCAACCAACCAGTCACCCAACCAGCCAACCAACTCATCCACATCCCCAAAGTTTATCCGGTGACGGGTCCAAATGAAGTGACATGGCGTGACATCATCATCGCATCACAGAAACAACGTGATTTATAGACACTCCGACTCCTCTCTCGCCCTCATTTATCTGCCGCGGACTGAACAAGGGCTAGCTGCTCACGAGGCCCCCGGCGAGTCCCACCCACCCACGGGGGGAGAATGTCCTGGTGTCTTGGTGTCCTCCTCGGTGACCTTGAGAGCGCTAACTAACCCACCACACTAGGATGGCAGTGGTAATGGTGGTGGTGGTGATGGTGGTGGTTGCGGTGGAGGGGATTTCTTTATACATATTATTACATGACTTTAAGGGATGATAATGATGGAAGGGGTGGATTTCAAGGGGAGATTGAAGAGTTGGGAGGGAGTGGGGAAGAGAGGGGTGAGGGGGTGGAGGAGGTATTCTAAGAGGTATGTTCCTTGTTTGGTGCGCAGGTGGAGGAGGTGGAGGTGGAGGTGGAGATGGGGTGGTGGTGGTGGTGGTGATGGTGGAGGCATGGTTTCGTTTCCGGTGTGTGTGTGTGTGTGTCACTATGCTGTATGAGAATTATCTTACATTCGTGTTTTTCATTCTTCTTGTTTCCTTGTCTTTTACTTCCATCTTTTAGTTTCTTCTGTGTTTTTGTTGCTTTATTTTTTTCGTATTTATTCTTTTCGACAAGTTGTTCCATCACGTTTATTTAACTTTTTTGGGGTATTTTTCTCCTTCCACACCATTTATTCCACACACACATACACACACACACACACACACACACACACACACACACACACACACACACACACGCACACGCACACAACACCTGTACCCATGAGGTCATAGGGCCACGTAAGGCTTACAGGAAGGCCACAGCGGGTCATTATAATGGAAATTGGTACAGTGGTGGCCTCAATACTCACTCCTCCACCATCACCCACCACCCCACCCCGCCTCACTCCGCTGTGTCCCACCTTAGCTCCCCCCCCCCCATCCCCACAACAAAAAGGACTTGAAATGGAGAGTAGTGAGAGTAAGTGTGGTAAGGGAGATGTGTGTGTGTGTGTGTGTGTGTGTGTGTGTGTGTGTGTGTTTGTGTGTGTCCAAGTCATCCTCCATCACGTACATAACTCACTGAAATGCATGAGATTCTTTCACTCATACAAAATTATTCTGCTCATTTTCCTGCACCTCACTTTTTTCATCATTATCATTCACGGAATTTATATTATGAAGTACATTAGAACCTTAGCATTAACTTTATCTGAGCATTGTAAGAAACATCTAAAATACATCCACTAATGAATGTCTCCACAAGCTAACACGTAAATGATTAACTAACTAATAAACCAAAGAACCACATCAACATAATTCCTCATTCCCGAGACGAGTATCATTAACATTATCATTACCACAGCGTGTTATGTGCGAGGCATCTTAAGCAGCCTCTGAGTGTTAGAACAGCAAGTGCTTCCTCTTTATTATTGTGCCGATGTCCCTGGCCTGGGTTGAAGTCATAAGTTTTGCATCATTAAGTGACAAGCTACGGAGCCTTAAAGATGGATAAAGGGATAAATAGATGAATAAACAGATGATTAGATAGATGGATTGATAAATAGACAGGTAGAAAGAACACTGGATATATTACTAATAGATATGGCTAAATGAATACACGAGATGGATTATTATACTTGGTAGATCTCTCTCTCTCTCTCTCTCTCTCTCTCTCTCTCTCTCTCTCTCTCTCTCTCTCTCTCTCTCTCTCTCTCTCTCTCTCTCTCTCTCTACTAGTGGTGGGGAGGAGAGTGTGAGCGTGGCAGGGTGATGAGAAATACTAAAGGAAAGAGAGAGAGAGAGAGAGAGAGAGAGTGGTGTGTGTGTGTGTGTGTGTGTGTGTGTGTGTGTGTGTGTGTGTGTGTGTGTGTGTGAGTGAGTGAGTGAGTGAGTGAGTGAGTGAGTGAGTGAGTGAGTGAGTGATTGAGTGAGTGAGTGTGGGGGGTGGGGTCGCGATGACTCAGCAGAAGGAAGAAAGACGTGAGGGAAAAAAAAAATAATGAAAGCAGGTATGCATCATTCCCCGTTACGTTCGAGTGATAGTCAAATGCTGATGTCCAAACTAAGCTATCTTTTGCATCGCCACCGGAACACACTCGTGCCGTTCCAGACTCTGCTTCCTATCCTCCACCGAACTCATCGCAGAGACAACAAATCCCAGGGAACAGTGATACAATTTAACGTTTCAATGCGATATATGCACCAACTCACAAAATACCGCACTCGGAAACACTTCAGCGCCGCACCTCCACTCTATCACAAGGGTTTAGATAAAAGTATACTGTTTTTTATGATTCAATTGAAATATGACACACCACACACCAGCCCGGCGAGACTACAACCTCCAGCTCAGGCTACATCTCGTACCAACTTGCCACGAGGTGAACTAGAGAACCCCCATTTTATTTATTTGCCTTGACAGGAACCCTAATCCCAAGCCTTCTCAGATGTGAGCTGAACGTGCTGACCACTACACACCGCGTTGTGTGTGTGTGTGTGTGTGTGTGTGTGTGTTGTCTATTTGGTAGTGTGCTACATTAAGCAGACTAGAACAATGAACGTCATTTCACCAAAATTTGTGTGGTGAAATGTGGCGAAGAAGCGACGTGAAATAATAAAATAGGAGCAGCAGCTGCGGCACATTAATAAAACATTACACATTAATAAATCTAGGAATGTATGTACAATTACGCTGAACATGGCGGAGGTTAAATTGAATTCAGCACATGAGTAAACAGCGGGCTAGACTTTCTGTTGACTTTGAAAATACTAAAGAAAAAAAATACACCGACATATTCTGACGTCAGGTAAGGTTTGACTTTCCTTTCTTTATAGTTTTGTTATATAGCAGCTGTCGTGAGAGCACAAATACTGCCACGTCCAACATGTTTGCTTCCTCTTCTTCCTTCATCACTGTCACCAATCATAAGTCACTGCAGAGCTACAAAGATTAGCTAATTAGTAACACCAAGAAAGTGCAGTTCACAGGAAAGTGTTCATGACTGATTTCATGAGGATTTTTATGAAGTATTGATGTTCTTATTAGGAAAGACAGTACTTCAGTTAATCAACATTCCTGGAAGTTTGAAGTATTCTTATTCAAATGCACAACTCATGTAACCCTGACACCAATGGACCCACTAAGCAGAGCATCGCTCCGTATAGCACCACGCGCCTCGCCCTGCATTGAAGGGTGGCAGTTCACCGCCTCACCTCCTCCACTGTACGCAGACTTCAGTTAAAATCAGGTTCACCACGAATTATTATTTCATGACTCCATTCAGAGTTTATCAGAGAGAAAATAAAAACAATGGCAGCCGATAAACCACTCAATTGTTTCAGTGAGAATGACACAAATTAATTAAAAAAAAAAAAAAAAAAAAAAAAAAGGGATTAGCTTGAAATTACACCTGATACTAATCTGTCCCCAAGATCGTGACTACGTTAGGTCGGCAGAAAGGCTGAAAAGTTACTAAAATAAACATCACCGCCACCCGCTGCCCTCCTTCCCAGCAGCCAGCCAGCCCCCACCACCACCAGGCGGGCCCGGCCAGTCCACCAGACAGCGTGCAGGGGGAAGCAGGGCAAGAAAGTGTTGCCTCGCAGTCGCATCTCTCACCGTGCAGAGAAAAAAAACTCTAGCTACAAAACGTTGGTAAGAGGGTAGTGAAACAATCACATTCTCTCTCTCTCTCTCTCTCTCTCTCTCTCTCTCTCTCTCTCTCTCTCTCTCTCTCTCTCTCTCTCTCTCTCTCTCTCTCTCTCTCTCTCTCAAGCGTCCATTTCATAAGGACACCGTGCTAGCAGTGCCCACACAACAGTGCCTGGAATTACCACTCTCGGTCTGCGCCACTCCTCACTCAGCACGGCACATCGCCCTCCAGAGTTACTTCCTCCACGGAGTGAGTAACTTGAGGTAAGCAGCAGCGCGGATCCAAACCACGGGAACCATTATTATTATTATTATTATTATATAGTCGAGTGCAGCTGAAGAGTGGGCTGTATTTTCAGAACGCTTTGGACTCGTGACAATTTTTAAAGGCCACATATGATAAGGCTGATTCTCACGGATGTTTTTCCTTCACAGTGATAATGAATATCACTTGATAAGCAAACACTGCAATCACAAAACGTCACTTGAGACCCGTGGTAGTTTTCCCTAGTGACTGAAGCACATTAAATATAACAAATAAGACAGCAAAACATTTCACAATATGATCACAACTTCCCTATACACTCCTCCTACCCACGCAACAATGACACGTCCCAGGGAGAGGAACTATTGTGGAGGCTAATTCAGGACCAAAGGATTCAGAGCAGTGTTTACAGAGGCATTACTAATCACCGGAGTCCCAAGGCGATTTACTGCAAAAATAAATCTAGACACAAAATGTTATAAGAGTGTGTGTGTGTGTGTGTGTGTGTGTGTGTGTGTGTGTGTGCATGTGCATGCGTTTCAGTGACCTACCTCCTGATCCCGCGCGGTCATTGTGGACTTAACGGTGTCCTAAAGACGTCTTTCTTCCTCCGCCTCCTCCCTCACTACGCCACCCGGTGACTCTACCAGTATATGTGTGTACACCTGTGACAAAATTCAGGTGTGACACACACACGCACACACACACACACACACACATACACACACACTGAATAAAAATTATTTATGGAGACAGGAAGAAGCGAGCCAAATTCAAATCTTCTATAAACTAGTAGATGATGATTAGCACACATACCCCACCCACACACCCACCTATACTGCATAACACACACGTAAAACCGTCCTCCGCAGCTGGCATGTCATCACGTCCCTTCTCCCTCTCCATTGCTCCCACCACCAGCGTCTTGCCAGCACCAGCTCACTCACATCCTGTCCTGTACCCACACTTGAGATTTCCAAGTAAATTCTCTCTCTCTCTCTCTCTCTCTCTCTCTCTCTCTCTCTCTCTCTCTCTCTCTCTCTCTCTCTCTCTCTCTCTCTCTGTAACCTCTGTAATATTCAAAGCTGTAGTGATCTCCGTGATGGTCTGAGCCACCCACCACCACAACCCTGCAGTGACCGCCGGCAGAAGTCGCTGTGCCACGGAACGAGACAGCCGTACTCCGTCAAACAAGTGTCACCTTTTCCGCAACGTTTTATGCAACTAGGAAGCGTCAAAGCATATTCAGGAACTCTTACACGTCTGACACGCAGCAGACGATATGTGTGTGTGTGTGTGTGTGTGTGTGTGTGTGTGTGTGTGTGTGTGTGTGTGTGAGGTGGTGTCGGCATGTTACCAACCCGCCTTGCCCATCATCACATTAACACCTTCAACTCCCAGCGGCCCACCAGTCTTATCAGTACTTCATTTCCTCTCGCGCAGGGAGTTCACGCAGTCCTATGTCACGTCTCGCAAGATGGCTCCTCTGCCTGAGCGCGGCACTTTTCACCTGCATGTTGTGGTAAGTATCTTGGCCAGCAAGTCTGTACCGTATAGTCTGTATTTTGTCAATCACACACCGCCAGTACTTTCACTTAACCTTGTGCTGTGCTGACTTTGTAGGAGCGGAGACCCGGGCATCATGTCACCCTGGCGGGCTTTCGTCATCCCTACCAGTGAGTCGTCGAGAGTCAGGCACTGCCACACTGGCTTCTAGTTAACCAAGCCATGGCCGAGCGACTGGGCTGACCTGACATTTGGTGGCAATTGGTCAAACGAGCTTATATACAGATTATATACAAACAACTTGTATACAACTTCAACTAGAGCCTTTTGAAAGCAGAAGAGGAACGGCGAAGAAAAGAATTAAAAATACGTACTGTGATTTTCTCGATGTACGTACGATAACATATCCAAATTATCAGGGTCTTTCAGTAATCAAAACACAAATCTCACCATTCTCATTTTGAATCATTAACCGTCTCCGTACGTCATAGCAGACAAACGGTAATATACTTTTGAAAATAACTGATGGACAGTATAACATGTATCTTTTCGATCCATATCCCTTACAAAACTATAAATAACACGGTTTTTTTTTTGTTTTGTTTTTCTAGTGAAAGTCTAGTGTTCATTTTTAACTTTTTTTTTTTCTTTTTTTTCATTTCGACTTGTTTTTGATAGAATGATACACATTCCGAAATCCAGAGCTCTTATTCACAGCCTGTCGCCAAATGTCAGGACCGCGTGACGGTGTTCAGCACAGCAGGCCAACCCACCAAGTATTTCAACACCTGACAAGTTGTGATGCATGGAAAATGAAAAAAAATAAATAGATAATAAGAAAAAACTACATACACACACACACACACACACACACACACACACACACACACACACACACACACACACACACACACACACACTTTCTCTCTTTCACGTATATTGAAGAATCCAAATTCATCATGAACACAAACGTCAAGAACAAGTGTAACTTAATGTACTGGCTCGAGTCTAAGAAACACCTCCACATGTGCTAGAATTTTTTAAGACACTTTTCTATTGAATTTTTCACCCGCTGCACACCTTCAGAAATTAGCGCGTTGGGGCAAGCAGGTCGCGGAGTCAGCACAGGCGAACCCAACAAGACAGCGGTCGAGTCTGCTGGTGACGAGGAGCGCCAGCGAACTTTGCGGTGGGGGGCCGAGCAGCAGCGCCGGAAAATTGTCCTCAGGAAGGCGTGTCGTGAGTGGTCACCCAAGGCCAGGGACTACCTTCCTAAGGACAGGAATGACATGACCTTCCTCCTGGTGGATGACCGTCACAAGGCTCTGTACTGCTTTGTGCCCAAGGTATAGCTTGCCCTCTTTTTGGCATCATTAGTGCCTGAAGTTAGACTTTTATTCGCTGATCAGTTTGAAGTAACAAGTGTCATGGCTTCAGCAGCAGTCACAGGGACAATACCTATCAGCCAGACTCTTTCACGTGTGGAACTCCCACACTGGCAGCACTACCTCTGCCCTGCATTACACCATCATTACACTACAGTGTGCCACCACGTGACTCGCGCCACACTTTTCTGCCCCACCTGTGTTCTTACATCACTTTCTCCCACAGGTGAGCTGCACCACCTGGAAGAGCATCTGGATGATCCTGACGGGGATGACCACCATTAGAAACCCGCTGGAGATCGAGAAATTTGTGCCACACTTACTGCATAATGAAATGATGTTGGCGAAGCAGCCGTATAACGTGAGTCCATCTCATTGCGCCCACCTTAACTTTTCATTATTATTGTTATTATTATTATTATTATTATTATTATTATTATTATTATTATTATTATTATTATTGTTGTTGCTGTTGTTATTATCTATTTACTTATACTTATCCAGGTAATTACTTGTTAAGAGATTCATCTGTAACATAGATGCAAAAAAAAAAAAAAAAAAAAAGGCTGCAATGTATTTTTTGGAAGTTACTCTTTTCATTCCATCTCGCATCAACACTCATTATTTTAAAATGTCAGTTTACAAAAGGAAACATGAAGAAATCATTAATATTGCAACTGGGACAAACTAATCATCACAACACTACTACTATCATCACTCAGCCACTGCGGTAGTGTTTGCATGCGTGTAAGAGTGATACTAATCCTCTCCCTCTCTCACCAGTCATCAGTGCTGCAAAACAAGCTCAACACGTACACCAAGTTACTCATAGTTCGGGACCCTTATGAACGCCTCCTCTCGGCCTACATAGACAAGCTGGAGCACGGCAAGAACCACAAGTACTGGGGACGATATGTACGCCACATCATAAGAAACGACAAGAAGAAATATGGCGCAAGTGCCAACTCAGAACTCACTTTCTCAGCATTTGTGAATTATGTGAATGGCCTCACCAAGCCTCACATCAATGAACACTGGAGGCCTTACCACCAACTCTGCTTCCCTTGTGCTATAAAATATGATGTTATTGCCAAATACGAAACATTGACAGATGACTCTGAACGTTTCTTGAGGTTAATCGGGGCTCCTGATGATCTTCACTATCCTCCTTATGTGCCAAGTAAAACCGCGTCTCTCCTCCCGCAATACATGGCTAATCTGTCCCGAGCACAACGCCATGGCCTGTACCAAATGTATCGGAGAGATTTTGAGGCGTTCGAATATCAGCCTTTTGGTGGAGTGGTATAGGACTGCACACAGCGGTCCATTCAAAAGAAAAGACAATATGCGGTGCCTAGAAATAATAATGCACATACATAATGTACATACATGAAGCGTGTCCGGCCTACAATATGGCGGCTGTCCCTGTGCAGTACATGAACACTTCTGCAACTCCATACTGGACTGGTCAGTGAATGTGAGCCAGTTTAGTAACTTCCTTGTGGAGAAAGAAGTTGGAGTGTCAATGCTTTTCAAGTGATCTAATGGAAATAATGATAGATAGGGAAAAAATGCTTTCGTGTGCAAACACGGACACACAACACACGGACACTGGTCTGCCTCTGTGATTTTCCTCCGATCTACTTCACAATCGCTGAAAACTCATCTGTCAACATACGTCATCATGCAACATCCCAACAAAGCAGAAAGGTGTTACTTACAGCAGCACAGGGACGAAGGATCCTATGAAAGTTCCCACCTATGACGAGACACCAGTCGCGCAGTGGCTACCCACGCTACAGGCAGCTGAAGATAGATGCAGCGCAGCGGGGCAGCGCATGGTGTTCCAAGGTTGACAGTTGCTTCTTACTTTTTTTTACATCACTTTCACATCATGCATTTTTGACATTTTAACTGAAACTTCTGAATAGTGATGGTGAAATTGTCTGGAAATATTTATAACATGGTGACATGACGTTAAAAGTATGTTGACAGTAATTTTACAGTAATATTCTTGTAAAAGCATTTCACATTTGCCTTATAAGATTAAGTTCATTAGTTTACGATGAGTAGGTGTCGTTGGCTGTTATTGGCAAGTCACTTCAGTCAAAATGCACCTTTAAGAAGCAAAATGGATGTGTTGGTCAGGTATTGGTAAGAGGTGAATTTGCTGGCTATTATAGTAACCACAAAAGAGGTACATCACAGAGATTAGAAGTTGCAGTATAGCAGTACCTTGGTTCACACTCTTAAATGCACTCGACTATCATGGAAACTATTTTTATGGGTATTTTTCCTATTTGAGATAACTATTACGGAAATAATATCCCTTAAAACGTGAACAACTTATACTAAAGTTTGCTGAAAGAGGTTGTGACAAGACAACATGGCCTATGAGAATACGTAGTCATTCTTTAACTCTTATTATCTAGTCATGAACAACAAAAGGAGGTAAACTGAAACTGAGTAATAGCATTGTATTGCCACACATCTCCAAGGAAAGGAGCTTTGAAGATTTAACAATAAGGATGTAGTACAACTACATATAGTATATTGTGACATCTAGCTGAGTGACCAAAGGTGACATGTATTCAAAATGAATTTCTGTAAAATAAAGTTTTCTTATTCCATTCCATGTAACTCAAATCGACATCACTGGTTTTTGTGTCAGATCTAATGTTGTAAACACAATTTCATATATCATCACTCGGTTTCCTTGGCTGCCACTCCTTGCTCTTGTTCCTCCAGGACCACTTGATGA
The DNA here is from genome assembly GCA_020233015.1 of Callinectes sapidus. Lineage (NCBI taxonomy): Eukaryota > Metazoa > Arthropoda > Malacostraca > Decapoda > Portunidae > Callinectes > Callinectes sapidus. The sequence continues at coordinate 10,165,118 of CM035186.1, read as the reverse complement.
AGGACTAACTTTGGGGAAGGCAGAGGACGTAGGGAAAATTCAACAATACAGGTACGTCCTTGTTCCTCCTCCACCAGATGAAACTCCTCACCATCTTGCCTCTAAGTGGTGAAAAGTAAAAAACAGGTTACATAGGAAAGGTAGATGTCAGGCAAAGATTCCTCTAGTGAAATGCACTAGCATGTATAAAACACATGATACACCATTAACATTTTCATCAAACATACACACTGCAATGCTGTGTGGTTCAAACAAGCCATGAAGAAACACGATCCTACATCAACTAACGAAAATTAAAAACTGATTACATCAAATTTTGCCTTGATTTGGTACAAAAATTCAAATGTGAAGAAAGAGACAAAAAAGAAAAATTGAAGAACAAACTGTCCTATCAATAACATAATAATAATAAAACCTGAAGAAGAACTTTAAGAAGATATTTCAAAGCAATAATACAATTCCAACATAGACACATGAAAATGAAACCTGAAGATGGAAGGAGAGTGAGGGAGAGATAGTTTAGAAAGTACAGGTACCTGTAGTATTAACAAAACTAATATTGTAAACAAAAGTGAATATGGAAGATCTGACAGTAATAAGAGACAAAACAAAGACCTGCAACACAAACCGCTTTGTAGAAGGAACCTCTGCACCTACATGGATCAGTTCACAGAAACTCACAACTCTGGAACAATTTGCACAGCTTGCAGACATTCAATAACTGATAGGAAGACTTACTTTACCCTTCCTCTGCACACTCCATACATAATGACACCAGGTTTTTGCAAAGGCCTCAACCTCAACCTTCTTCAAAAAGCCGGTGTCTAAGGTCCACGAAACCAGAACACTGCATGGGTACGGGATTCGACAATCTACAAACAGGAATGTGGAATGGAATGTCTTATGATAATGTCAAGGTAACAAGAGTAAATGTGACCCATCAATCAGGTTTAATAAAGATAACGTAATAGGAAGAGTAAAAATAACTACATAATCAGGAAAGAAAGAAATGCATCAAACAATGCACTAATACAGTCTCAAGGAAATACTAATGAGAAATAAAGACCAGTCAGTGAGCAAAATGCAAAGTAAAATTATCATTCTTTTTTTTATTATTTTTACTTTTCTAGTCAATTCTTCAAGTTTATAATAATTTAATGTAGAAAATTTTATACCATATATTTACTTTCTTCATTAGTCACATTTATTTCTTTACACTTGTAACAATACTGTAATCCTTTAACAAAGAAGAATAACTGGACTGGTATGGCACACACCTGGGGAGTTCATACAGAATTCAGCAGACTCTTGGGCAAGAGACAGAATTTTTGCTGCATTCATCAACTGACTTGCTGCATCTCTGATCAAAATACATTGCTTAAAATAAATACATGAATAAAATACACATTATATAAGCTTTCAATAAAATAATAAAGAGAAAAGTGGTAAGAGGAAAACAAACCAAGAATATTTACATGTGTCTTCAATGATTACAATATCATATACCTCTGTAGCTTACATGTTTTCTTTGTAGGTGAAGAGGTGCAAATCATCAATAATAATGAGAGAAGGTCTGTCCCCAGCTGGTATCATGTGGAGTGATGCCAGGTAGCCTGTCAGCTCACATTCTTTCTGAGCATATCTGAAGAGCAGCAGATCACAGAATGGTAAGACATTCATTTTTCATGTTAGCATTCATTTCAGACACCTTTAATTGCTTCCCAAGGATATCAGCCAAATCTTTAAAACTGTTTGGTGTATAAGGATGTGCTACAGCAAACTATGACAGAGCAACTGACATTCAGAATGAGTAAATGATGCTAAAACCAATGCAGCATTAATTTCATGTGTGGACTTACAGTAGGAATATTTGTAAAAACAAGAGCACTCATCATTTCCACATACAGAAATTTAACATTTTCCAGGGATGAGGAAGATGGCTGAGGCATCCCAAGCACAGTGGGAGGAAGACCCTGCAGCTTCTGTGGTGCAATGTACAGCACTTGACCATCAGCTGCTCCCTCAGATACTGCTGCCTGAGGATGGAAATTGGAGGGTTCAAAAGACTCCTTTTAAAGTATTCTTATCCTTTGTATCCATCAAGCTATCAGGCTGACGATGCCTCTTAAAAGTGATAGCCAAGTTAAGGCACCTACATAACACTTTAGTCTCTACATATTTTGAAAAGTCTAGGGTTCACTTTCAAAAGTAACAGAGATCATTAATCCAGTTCTACCAAAGTCTCTTTCATGTTGTGCATATATTCCTACCACTCTCTCTAAACTCTTGCATGAACAGCAGTTAAGATTTAAGAATATCTCCTTCGTCACATCATCAATATAAAATTACACAGAAGGGAGACCCAATCCCCTCATTCATAGTACCTTTCAGCTGCCCTTCATAAACACACAGGGAAAACAAAAGCATTATTCTTAATCCCAGTAGCAATGTGTGTACTTGAGCTGTGTACCACATACCATAAAAACAACTAATGATCAAGTATGATAGGTTGACTTCTCAATTTTTTCCCCTCTCTCAAAACATCCAGGTTGCTGGAAACTTAGTTGCAAGCTGTTGGATTCACAGAATTTTACAGTACTACTAGATATGTTAGGTAAATGTACACACTCTATGTTATACTACTTAACTTTCCAACACTCGAGTAGTTCCCATTTCTTTTCATTTGTACTGTTTTAGCTCATAGACATCACACACACACACACACACACACATCTACCTGCATTAACAATGCTGACTTGTTGCAGTGTGCAGGACCCATGATGAATGTGGATGGCACAGGGGAGAATCTTGTGCTACGGTACTCAGCCAACACTGCAGTTGAAGCTCCAAGTGGGAAGACTTTTTCGATAACACCTGCCATTCTTTATTGCTGCTTCTGTTGGTGCATTACAGATTGTATATTGTTACAATAACTTTCATGATAGGCACTAACCATCACCTAAATGCTACTTAAGCAAGAGTTCCCCCTGTTTCCTCCATGCTTTCCTATAAAGAAACATCCTTCAGTGGGTTCTATCATTCATCAAGGTATGGCAACAAGTTAATGAATAATTTCCAATTTTTTATTTTCATGGTTTTCAGCATCTCTTTCCTGACCCAAGAAGTATGTAGTCATGTTTGTTTCACTATATGTAACCAACAAAAAGATCTATGTGGTACCGAATCTTGGGCAGCCTCACACATGACGTGCTACCCATTCTTTTTGTGTGAAATTAACACAATCAAGGGAAGAAAAACTATAGGGATGCACTTTCATTAAAATATTTACTGACAAATCAAATTCAGTCATCTGATTACACTAAATGCTCAACTAGACAATGGCACATGTTAACTCTGTCTTTTAGTAATGATATATTGAAAACAGTATAAAAATAAGCAATTTATAAAACTGACTTAGAAATCACACGTGATCAATACAAGAATGAATCTTTATTATCACAATTATTTCCATCCATTACAGAATTGGCAGGCATTAGTTGACCACTCCCTGCCTCCTCAACTCCTCCACCCGGTGCTCGGTGTACCCCAACACCTCAGTGAGTACACTGTGGGTATGCTGCCCCAGGAGTGGCGGTGCTGCCCGGACCCTATTCTGAGAGGCACTGAAAGTGACTGCAGGTCCAACTTGTTTCACCGTACCCACACCTGGATGTTGCACCTCCTCTACCAGCCCACTGTGAACCACATGTGGGTCAGAGAACACCTGAGAAAGACTGTTGATGGGAGCATAAGGGAAGGAGCAGCCCTCCAACACTGCCAGCCATTCCTCAGTGGAACGCTTCCTGAATGCTGCAGTGAGGGTTGCCAGGAGAGACTCCCGGTGTTCCACACGCTGTGCATTGGTAGAGTAGCGCTCATCTGTCTGTAGTTCAGGCAGGCCTAGGACATGGCACAGGGCAGAAAACTGGTCATTGCTCCCAGCAGCAATGGTGATGTGGCCATCAGCAGTTGGGAAGGCCTGGTAAGGTACAATACTCTCATGGGCGGTGCCCCATCGACGGGCTTCCCTTCCTCCATTGAGGTAGTTT
>CM035186.1:10042603-10049495 GCA_020233015.1 Callinectes sapidus | reverse complement strand
CTCTCTCTCTCTCTCTCTCTCTCTCTCTCTCTCTCTCTCTCTCTCTTCGTTATTTATCCAGCTCACCAACACTGCTCCTTTCATTTCTCTTTCTTCGCGAGATCTGACTGCGTATTTTTTCCTTCCCATCTCCTTCGTTACGATCTCCCACACTCACAGGTTGTTGAGGCCAAAGAAGATTATGTCAAGCACCTACACTGTCTAAGGAGGAGGAGGAGGAGGAGGAGGAGGAGGAGGAGGGAGAGTAGTTAGAGTGGAGTCCTCCTTTTCCTACCTATCCTCCTCCTCTTCGTCCTCTTATTCTTACTCCCAATACGCCTCTTTTCTCTCCATAATTATGTGCAGAGAGGCTTCCGTGGTATCTCCTTTTCTCCTCCTCCTCCTCCTCCTCCTCCTCCTCCTCCTCTTCCTTCTCCTCCTTCATCTCTTAATCCTTTTCTCCCATATTCAGCATACCATCTTAAATATGGCTCCCTAAATTCTCTCGTTATACACAAGAAGAGTTCATTGTATTTATTCCTCTCAGGTAATCCTTCCCTTACTTTCTTTTAATTGTTCCTTCCTCCTCCTTATCTTACTCATATACTTTTTTTTTAACGTTTTTCTTATGGTCTCCCCTTCTCTAGCTTCCTCCGTGCCGCAGTTCGCTCCTTCCTGTGTTGTGGCTTTTTTGTTTTTATTCGCAGTTCAAATGTGTATGTTTTTAATGATTTATTTATTTTTTGGTAACGAATAATGCTCCTATATTTGTCCCAATGATTTCACGGCTCGTCATCCACTTTCTCTCTCTCTCTCTCTCTCTCTCTCTCTCTCTCTCTCTCTCTCTCTCTCTCTCTCTCTCTCTCTCTCTCTCTCTCTCTCTCTTTGTGTTTTCTTTCTTTCTATTTTATTTTATTTTTTTTCAGATGTCCGTCGATTTCTTTCTGTATTTTTCTTTGCTTCACTTTTTATTGTCGTTTTATATTTTGCATTCCGTGCGTCTCTTGTCCCTTTTTTTATTTATTATTTTTTTCTTTCTTTCTTTCTTTCTTTACCCGGCGGCCGAGGCTCTTTCCCAAGCAGATAACAAGAAACAAACAGAGAAACAACATCAGTTAAAAAAAGTACGCACACACACACACACACACACACACACACACACACACACACACACACACACACACACACACACACACACACACACACACAACCATTACTTCTCACCTTGAGGCAGAAAAATCCTCTTCTTAATGTCGACAATGCGTAAGCTGAGTGCAGGTTTGTCTGGCATGTGTTAGCGGGGAGAGATTGTGTCACAGCGGCAGGTGGAGAAGAAAGGGAGGCGGCGGTGGTGGTAGTGTTGGGTAAGAAAGGGGAAAGGAAGTCGAGGTAGTGTGGGGGGAAGAAAGGGAGGGAATGCATGTACTGTGGGTGGGGAATAAGTGCATGGAAGTAGATATGAGGGGAAAGGAAGGGAGGAGGAGGAATTGAAGACAGTGTAAATACTCGTAGTGTAGTGTTTGATATTGGCCACCTTGGTATAATGGAAACGGAATGACGTACGCTCTGAGGGCCCGACAGATCCCCAAACGCATAGGTTCGAATCGTGCCCACGGTCCGAGGGGAGAATGACCATCCACTCGGGGTAACGGTTTTGAAAATGTGTAGGCTTTCAGATAGGAGATTTATATCAGATTGAGTCCCTTAGTCCGTTAATTCCTGTAAAAAACCCACATTGTATAAATAAGAAAAGGAAGAAATGTAGGACCAAGGTAGAGATGTAAGGAAGAAGTGTGGAGTGGAAAGGTACCGTGGAGAAGAGGACAGAGTGAGGAAGAGAGGGAAGAAGTTGAGTTGGGAAGCTGTCATCCTCTACAACTGTATTAAATATAAGGCAGCGGCGAGATACGTGCTCTTGATATGTGGACTGTTCATCTCACCGACCACCTCCGCACCTTTCCCGGCACGTTATAGGCTGTAAAGACTTGAGGCAACTCGCTAAAGGACTTCCTCTCCCCTGGGCATTGATCTGGGGATGTGCAGGAGGAAGGGGGAGGCCCGAGGTGTTTGTGGGCCAGACTACTTGGGCGGAAGTGATGGTCGGGCCGTGTGCTTGCTGGGAACTCGTGCTGCTCGTGTTTATGTTGTGTTGATGCGGGTGGGTGTGGGAGGCAGACTGGGGAGGCAGGGCAGGTTCCTTAGCACTGCATTAGCGGCCACTTGGTAGCACTAGCAACGTGTTTCTCTTGTGGCGTGGCGGTGGTGGCGGTGGTGGCGGGAGTCTGGGCTTGGCGGTGGTGGTGACAAATGCGTTGAGTGCAGCGTGTGGGTAGCGTCTGGGGACGACTCATGCAGACGGCGGTGGCGGCGATAGAGGTGACGGCGGCGGTGGCGGTGGCGGCTGTAGTGCTGCATGATAGCGTTGGCGTGGGTGGCGGCGGGGTTGAGGGTGATGCGAGGTGCATGTGGTGGCTGGGGGACCGCTGCCCCGATACCCACTATAGTGCCCCGTCGCCTCGCCATATTACGATCTCAATCCACTCGGATCAGGAAGGTCTGGGAAACTATGGCGGCCAAAATAGACTCCTCCTGGCATCATTTGGCTGCGCAGAGGCACAGGTGGGCTGCCTGAGGCCCCACTCCAAGGGCACGACTAGTCGACGGTGTTGTGTAGCGCGTTTCGCAGCCCCGCACTGCCGTCTCCGCTCCTCTCGCGTCCCACGACCCTTGCACGCAAAAATCATCCTCGCCATTCTACAGGTGTGAGGCGCCGTGCTGTGCTCCTTGCGGGACGTCCTGTCTGTGCGGCACACCTGTGAGATACACCTGTGCATTGCCCCCCCCCTCCCGCCCCCTGGCACGCTGGAAGTGAGTGACGAGCGGGGGAGTCTCCGGACACGTGACTGGGAGCAGTAGTAGACATGCTGACTGGCGGCGGCGGCGGCGTCATCGCAAGGTTGGAGGTTCGCAGGAATTTGAGGCGTGGACTAAGTGACGTCACCAACTAAAGGGAGTGTAACCTACCGCACTCAGGTGCGCCTCACTACTCCTGAATATAAAGCAAACAAAAACCATAAACACGCTCTCGTCTCGTGTTGACGTGCGTGAGAGAGCGAGAGGGAAAGGCAGCGAGGAGAAAGAGACTCGTGCCAGAATCACGGCCGTGGAAGACACCCATAACTAATGTAGACGGCACCACCACCACCACCACTACTACGACAACCACCAGCACCAGCACGGCAACCAGCACTCAGTGTCACCAGGACCATCACCATCACCACTACAGCTGATCTGTATCAAGGCGACGCTCTAAGTATCACTATTCCTGCCACCGCTGCCACCGCCAGGAGAACGTCACCTCAAATACCACAGAAGATACCACAGTGCTCTTATACCACCACCACCACAACCACTACTACCACCACCACTACCAACAACAACAACAACAACAACCGTCACCATGAACAATTACCACCAGCAAATTCCAGGTACAGTGAACACCTGTTAGGGACTTGTTTTGTTTTTGTTTTTACTGTTTTGACCGGCGGGAGATTGGACGGTGTTTTGTTTATGAATTTGTCGTGCTTCATGAAATATTACGTCACGCTCTACTTTTCACGCTCATGGGAGTGTGAGTGAGTGAGTGAGTGGAGCACATCAATGTATTTTTAACTCCCCCTTACCAATTTCCTCTAATAATTTTCCGTACACTAATAATTTAGCTGTTATTCATTATACCTTGTTTGTTCCAGTGTTTGGTTTGTTATCTATTGTTTCTTATCACCCCCTTGCCCTCGCAGCGGTTCACTCCCTTATCACTTGCCTGTCACCTTCTTCTTTGTCACCTAACTGTCACTTGTCACCCCATTATGGTCACCTGTCCCCTCTAATTAAGATTGATAACACACACCGCCACCTGCTTTCCAATGACATCAGGTTCTGTTTTCCGTCATTCTCTGTGTCTCTCCCTTTTCTCTCTAAGTATGAAGTATTTTTTTATATTTTTTTTACTCTCTCTCTCTCTCTCTCTCTCTCTCTCTCTCTCTCTCTCTCTCTCTCTCTCTCTCTCTCTCTCTCTCTCTCTCTCTCTCTCTCTCTCTCTCTCTCTCTCATAACTCCTACAGTCCGTAGTGCTCACCCTGTCTTTCTTTCAACCTCTCCTCCTCCTCCTCCTCCTCCTCCTCCTCCTCCTCCTCCATTTCCCTTGTGCCTTCCCCTCACCGCACCGGGAATCGCCTTGGGAGAGGAGGAGAAGGAGGAGGAGGAGGAGGAGGAAGAGGAGGAGGAGGGAGATGAGTCACTCTCTGGCATCGCGAGAGAAAGAGAGAAAGAGTTTGCCTCTCTGACGTTTCTCGCATCACCCTCCCTCTTCGTCTTCTTTCCTCTTTACTCCTTTATATTTACACGCGGAGAATGTTATCTTTGTATATCCTTCTTTAGACTGCCTAGTGTTTTGACCTTGGTGCAAATTATTCCTTTTTTTTTTTAAGTTTGTGTCTCTTGCTTAATTTTGTCTAAACGACTTTGCATTAGCCTTTTTTTCTGTTGATTTACTCTTTCCTCCTCTTCCTCCTCCTCCTTCTCTTCTTCATTTTCTTGGTATCATCATTATTTTTATCATTATTTTTCATCATTATCGCTGTCATTTTTTTTTATCAATATTATCATCATCATTATTCCTGCTCCTCTTTTTCCGTTCGTCCTTGTTCTCTCATCCTTTCTTTCCACACTCCACGTCTTCCTCGTCTGCTTGCCAGGTGACCCACTTGGCTGGCCCCTTACTCGTGCACCTGCCTGCTGGTGTCGCGGCCAGAGTACTCGAGTGGCTAATAGCTCATATAACTCTTATGTGTGTCGCTGTTGACTGGCGCGCCTCATGCTTCTCTCTCTCTCTGTTTCTCTCTCTCTTTCTCTCTCTCTCTTCCCTCTGTTCATCTGTGTGCTCCTCCTCTACCCTTCGCTACCGTCTGCTTGCCTTTGTTCGCTCCCTCTTGCTGTTCTCTTCTCCCTCTTTGTTATTCTCTGTTCTCCCTCTTCCCGCTTTTGCTCCTGCCTTCTGCCCGTCTCCTGCCTCTATTACTGCCCTCTGCATACCTCTGTTCTCCCTTCTCTCACCATTTACTGCCTTCTGCTGGTCTGTGTTCCTATCCTCTCTCGCGTTCTGCTCCTCTTCTCTCCTCTTGCTCCATCCTCTTCCCAACTTTCCATGTCCCTGTTCTTCGTTCCCTTCCCACTGGTGTTTCCTGTCCACACTCAACCCTCCTTCTCCCTTCAACACTCCCATATGCTCATCCCTCTCCTTCCCCTCTGCTCTTCTTAGTAGCATCTCGTCAGCCTGACAAACCAATTTCCTGATCAAAACCCGCCGTCCCTCACCATTGATTGAGGCTAAAACCACCACCAGTGGCTCGCCGCCTCCACCGTGCCTCCATAGACACGTGAATCACTGCGCCACCTTAAGATCCCATTCCAGTTAACCCGCGGCTCGCCTGAAGAGTCCACGGGGCGCAGGTGAGGGCCGTTCATCCGACTCGGTTCACCTCGCACACCTGGGCACACTTAATCATGGTTCACCTGCCTCTTAAATGGGTAGGCGAGATAATGGACGAGCCAGTTCTGTATAAAATAGTGCGACTGTTTATCTTCAAGCGGAGGAAGAGGGAAAGGTTGATGGAACACGGCACAGGAAGGAATGGCGGGCTGCTGGCAATGAGACGCTGTAGAGTACATGAAAGGCGGGGAGGAGGGTAGATGTAGAAGGGGGGGATGAGGAAAGTGCAATTAAAGGGAGTGTGTTCGGTGTAGATAGGGTGTCTGGGCGAGTGAGGAAGGGTGTCAGTAGGGTAAAAGTATAGGAGTGAAGGGGTGCTGGGGAAGATTGGTGCGTCGGCCGTGTTTTGGGAACAGGGTGAGGGTGTGGGCGGTGCGTTGGGGTTAAAGGAGAAAGGAAGGGACTGAGAGGAAAGGAAGGGAAGGGAAGGGATGTGTACGGAGGAAGAGACTCCTTTAAAACTTGTCCCTCTTGCAGCATACCAAGTGAGACAAACACACACACACACACACACACACACACACACACACACACACACACACACACACATCAATACTCCCTCCGGTAAGAATAAATACACAAATCCTACGGTAATGATACAAAATGACAAGACTACAAATCAAACACAGTGACCAAGATTACTGGAGTGAGACGAGATTAAGAACGCGCAATGAGAGTGGCAGGACGGTGAAAAATGAACACCACCAAATGACAGGCTGACACAGTATTGACAAGGCTAAAAAAAAAAGACACAGAAAGGACAAAGTTTGAACACCCAAGAGTACATATGAACGAAGCGTAAAAAACGTGATAAAGAGTAACACGACAGAGGTCAGTAACAGAGGCAAAAATTGTAGTGGTGGTGACGGAGCTAGAAGACACAATGATCCTTATTCAGAAACGCTTTGCTCTCTCACCTCGACTGTGTTCAAAGGCCACGGAAATGATAAGCGGGTTTTTCAAGAGTGTTTCTCCAGTTAATAAGGCAGAGATCTTGTCACTTTATACCCAGAACCGTAAAAAGAAACACCTTGAAAAGCCTTATAGAATTGAATACAGCCTTTTGAAATAATGGAGATAAAAATCAGAAATGTTTGAGAATATGAGCCATTATCTATCAAGAGGGAAAGTTGCCATGAGAATGTGAAATGAAGAGAGGAGGTAGTGGTAGTAAAATAAAGGAAATGGACAGTGTTAGTTAGAGAGGGGGTAATGTTAGTAAGTAAAATAAAGGGAAGGGGTAGGAGTAGCTAAGGAGGGAGTAGTGTTAGTAAGTAAAGTGAAGGAATAGTGTTATATTAAGAGTGTGGGTTGGAATGAGGTATCGGAGGGAAAGGTTAGGAGGGGAAGGGGGTAGAGGAA
>CM035186.1:9936664-9947592 GCA_020233015.1 Callinectes sapidus | reverse complement strand
TTACGCCTTTATGAATACAGGTGTCAAAACTGAAGGAATCCCACACAAACTATAAGCAAAAACAACTCGCTATGGACTCTACTACAGCACTACAACACCTTTATTAAATTAAAATTACTCCATCAAAGCTTCCTCTAACTATAAAAGACACGAACAATTACTAAACCCAGGCAGTTAAAAGCCGTATAACTGAGCCAAGGTTAGGAGAGACAACTTCCTTCCTTAACTACGAGAGATGTTAAGGGAGAGATTAATACCAGGCGTGGGGGAAGGGGAAGGGTCATCGAGTGGTGAAAGATGGGAGGTGTCAAGGTAGAGAAAAGGATTGGATAGTGTTTGCCTTATCACAATAGCATTACCGAGTGATAGGGGATTATGAGACTTCGGTAAGGGTGGACGGAAAGGTTACAGTAGCATCTGATTGAGGAAAAGAGAGGACAAGAGGGAGGTGAATGAGGAATTAAATGCATGAATGGAATACAATAGTAGCGATGAGAGAGAGAGAGAGAGAGAGAGAGAGAGAGAGAGAGAGAGAGAGAGAGAGAGAGAGAGAGACTGAGAGAGACTGAGACAGACTGAGACAGACTGAGACAGACTGAGACAGACTGAGACTAACACTAACACAGACATACAGAGACAACAATAGTAACAGCGACAGAGACACGGATAAAAATGACGAAAAACTGTAAATAGGAAGCTACAAGATACACGAGTAAGGAGATTCCATTAAGATAGAAGTCAAGGGGTAGAGCAAAAAAGAGCTTGGAAGGAAGGAGTACAAGAGGGGAGAGGGGAGAGGAAGGGGTAGGAAGGGGGGGGTCAACCGTGTCAAATAGGCCGTCTATGGTAAAGCTGGTCACGACGCACCCAGGAGGAAGTCTGGGGAAGGAGGAATAGGGGAGAATATGAGGGGACGATGTAGGGGGGTGGGGGAAGAAGGGAAGAGAACGTATAGGTAATGAGGAATAAGGAAAGTGACCTCGTAATTCCTGTGTAGTACGTGTCCTTCTTCTTATACATTTCAGCTTCTTTTTCTTCCTCCTTCTCCTCCTCGGCCTCTTCGTCTTCATCGTAGTGAGTACTCGTATAATAGCTTTATTGTTTGTTTCGTTCTGCATTTGTTACGTTCTATATCCTCTTGTCTTCTTTCTTCTCGTCTTCCTCCTCTTCCTCGTTCTTCTCCTCTTCTTCATTGACCTCATGCAGCTGAGAGCCCCGTATTGAGTATGATAGATATGCTGTTTATTTTGTTCTGTAATTGCGTTTCGTTACGTTCTATATCCTCTTGTCTTCCTTCTCCTCGTCCTCTTCCTCCCCTTCGTCTTCTTCTCTCTCGTCCTCACTTAGCTAAGGGCCCCGTAGTAAGTATAATAGATTTGCTGTCTATTTCATTTCGCATTTGCTTTTCGCTATGTTCTTTATCTCCTTGTCATCCTTCTTCTCTTCTTCCTTGTCCTTCTTTTCTTCCTCCTCCTCCTTGTCGTCGTCGTCGTCGTCTTCTTCTTCATCATCCAATCTTTGTTGTGTTTCTGCTTTGCCACCAATCGTCTGCTTTTTTTTTTCTGTCCATTTGATCGAGAAGGACGAAATTGATGAAGTGATGAATAGACAGACAAACACTTAGGCCCTTTCCTCACCTCTCCTCCTCACACTGACGTGATGATCAACAAAGAAATGAAAGAAGGAAAAAAATACAAAGGAAGAAAGTGAAGGCTGGAGAGGGAGGGAGGAAGGGAGGGAAGAAGGGATAGGGAGGTGGGGGGGACTTGAGGCACCGGGGATACAGGGGGCGGTGGGGTCAGGGACGAGAGTCTCCACCCAATGCATAATAAAAAAAAATTTTAAAAACGTAAATAAATTAAACTTTCCTGGCCATTTACCGACCCAGGAAATAAATCACGTCCCACTTGCACCTGAGATTAATGAGAAGAGGCGCAGGTTGAAGTGATCCGCGTTGGACTGGACACGTGTTTACAAGTATAATCATGATCAGAAGTTGTATAATGTGCTGTACTTTGTTTTATTGTGCTAAATGTTTCATTTACTCACTTATCATAGGAATCTAGCCCAAGAATGAGGTTGCCATACTTACCTGATTAGCCAGGACAGTCAGTATTTTGAATCTGTGTCAAGGTGTCCCGGCCGGATTGTAAATTTGTCCTGATTTATCTTTTTATCTGATCTTTTATCTGATTTATGTCCTGTTTATCTTTTCTTACTATTGTATAAAATGTTTTTCTTATATATTAACCAGACTCGTAAGCAGAAACCTATGATGTGTTTACCTCTTCACTGCTCGTCAACCTTTCCCTTATTCATCTATAACTTTTAAAGGATTTGATTTTTTTTTTATACTAGTCTCTTGAAAACGTACTATGAAGCTCCTCATATCTTTTCCTCGTCATGTTTATCCAAAGAGCTTATCACAGTAATCCCAGTGTTGAGAAAAGACTATCCCGGCAATAATCCCAGTGTTGAGAAAAGACTATCCCGGCAATAAAACATAAGCTTGATCAATTGTCAGATTTTTTATTATCAGCAGATACTTTCTTAGGAGCATTGTTTTAAGAATGTGGGTTTTTATTTCATTTCTTCACTACTGGAGCACATTTTTACCACGAGTTTTAGGTGTGATTAGACTATTTTATTGACTTTTAGAATGTTCTATTGAAGTCAGAGGGTTAATGGCCAACGTCTGTACTATCTTAATCACCACATGAGTTTTTGCAGCTGTATCAAATGAATAAGTAATACTAGGCAAGGAGAGAACAGAGGAGAGAGTAAAGAATAGTACTTTATCATTTACTTATTACCCTAATTGCACCACATATTTACAACGAGACACTTACAAATAGCACAGCTGTCATTAAGTGGCTAAAACTACTACTTCATAATGACCAGATAATTATGGAAGCTATGGAAAGGTACTGACAGGTAGGAAGGTCAGGTGAGGGTTGCACATGGCATAAGGTCAAGGTGTGTGTCAAATGAACACTCAGGTAAAGGTACTAATTACTTGTTTTTAACGAATCATACCTCTTAATGGCTGGCCTAGTGTACTTAATGAGTATGTGGGGGGAGGGGGGGGTTAGTAGTAGTAGTAGTAGTAGTGGTAGTTATTGCTGAAGTTTGTGTTTGTTTGTCTATCTGTTTCTCTTTATCGTTTTAACATGTACTGTTGACACTGAATTTTCCTATATACTTCTGATACGTTAATTTGTTCGTGTCTCTGATACTAGTGTGGTCAATAAACTAGCTATATGTGTGTGTGTGTGTGTGTGTGTGTGTGTGTGTGTGTGTGTGTGTGTGTTGCTAGCATCCTGGAAGGTCTTGCATACTCGTGAAGGTCACTACAAACACGATTTACTCTCCTCTTTCTCAGGTAAAGTTCCCTCCTTCCTAGTGTTGTTCGTTCTCTTCCGTTCCGTTTCGTAATCATCGTGTTATGGTTCCCTTTTCCTTTTTGACCCGTTAAGTATCGTTCTGAGCGTTTTTTTTTTTTTTTTTTTTTTTTTCGTTTTCGTTCGTCGGTTCACTTTCAGTTTCTTCCGTCTCGTGACTTGGTTGTTCGTTACATATAATTAGTTTTTTTTTTTTTTTTTGCATTGTACTATGTAGTTGTCGTTGTTGTTGTTGTTGTTGTTGTTGGTGGTGGTGGTGGTAGTAGTAGTAGTAGTAGTAGTAGTAATAGTAGTAGTAGTAGTAGTAGTAATAGTAGTAATAGTATGAGTAGGAGTAAGTGAAAGACGATTGCGAAAAAAAAATATGATAAATTGTTCTTTTAAAAAGTAGGCTATTTTAAGTAATAGTAGTAGCAACCGATTTAAAAAGTAAGAATTAAAGGAGGTGAAGGAGAAGCAAGAGGAAGATGAGAAGAAAAAAATAGGTAAATAGGAGAGAAAGTAAGAAACGCATAATTTAGTTAGCCGAAAAACAATGACGAGAAGAAATTTAAGTGATTCAATCGTACACTCAGTTGTTTTACAATATCTGCAGTGTGTATACAGTGCTTCATTGTATTAGTCTCTCTCTCTCTCTCTCTCTCTCTCTCTCTCTCTCTCTCTCTCTCTCTCTCTCTCTCTCTCTCTCTCTCTCTCTCTCTCTCTCTCTTCTATAAACCGTTCAATCCTGCATGCAGTCTATACGACTCCGTATTTTTTTCTTTTTATATTATATCTTATTTTATAGTCATGAATTTTGATGATAAACTTTGAATCATATGAGAATGGCACTGACCACTCAAGGATTTCCACTCGTATCCTTCTCATCCTCTTCCTCCTCCTATTTCGTTACGCCAAGTACTGCTAAGAGAAGAGTGCATATTTCCTTATCCTCGTTCTTGTACAACTTAATATACGTATGACACTTCCTTTCTCTGGTACAATAGTCGCGTTCATCTTGCAGGATGTTGCTCTGAGATGGGAGGGGAAAGCTGGTGAGAAGCGGTGAGAGGCAGTGGGAGGAAGTGAGAGTTATGAGGTTGAATAAAAAGTTGTGTGGTAGTGTTTGAGAGTGAAAGATTGTGAGAAATGCTTTGTTCTCTCACTATAGTTTTCAAAGGCCACATAGACAGTCAGCCGTGTTTCCACGAGTGTTTCTCCTTTTGGTTTGTAGAAGTCTTGCTAATCTGTTACTACATTCACGTCTTTTTATTACATTTTATCATCGACTTAGCCTTGGATCGTGTTCTTTATAAAAAAAAGGTTAATATTATCTTATTACTTTTTGTTAACTCAAGTTAAAGTTATTTGGATACTTACTGAAGTCGATTTTCATGATCTAATAGAAGTTATTGTGATTCCAGTCATGCTATTGGGATATTCTAGACAAGACATTTATCCATTTCGTTTGGTTAACTCTCTCGGACCTTCAAAGGGACTGGGAACTAACTGGGCCTTTTTGTTGTTGTTTTATGTTGCCCTTGACCAGTTTTTCCCTCTTATATGAAAAAAAAATTGACTTTAGTGAAAGTCATGAGTTTTCAAGCGAGTATTCATGTTCAATAGTTCGTAGAATTTCAAGGGTTTCATGGTCTGGTAAAAATTGAGATTTTCAGTGAGTTTTCGGGATATCTAGTGACTGTTCAACGAGAAATTTACATCGTCATAAGAGAGGATGGGAAAAAGACATGAAAATCCGATTCATCATCTTTACGGCCTTTAAAGATAACCATTATGAAAGACTTAAGTGTTTGAAAATTACAGTTCCTGTATCAGAAGTACTAGTCACCGCGGATCTCTTCCCAGCAACATGTTCGGGACCGTGAAGAGGAGGAAAAAAAGTATATATATATAGCCTTGAAGGGTCGCCGGGTCCCTACGCATCCCGCCTCCTTTTCCTTAACCACCGAATTCAGGGACACTAGTAATGGCTTTCATAGTTAAGTCTCTCTCTCTCTCTCTCTCTCTCTCTCTCTCTCTCTCTCTCTCTCTCTCTCTCTCTCTCTCTCTCTCTCTCTCTCTCTCTCTCTCTCTCACGTATTAGTAATTATATTCTATTCATTTTTATCTGCACTATGAAGAAAATAATAATTGAATGGGAAATAATATATTAAAAAATAGATAAGATAACCAACTTAATTATCATTTAAAAACAGTAAAACTGCAGAATAAGGCACTCACTCTTCCCTGTCTATTGTTCAATTTTGTGATATTTTGCAGAACTGAAAAGAGAAGCCAGGTAAATGTTGGTGTTTTATCTTCCTAGCCAATAGGGTGTACTATAATCTACCTAATAAAATAAAAAAAAACTATATTCTTTTATGGATGTGTACAAAAAATTCGGCACAAGAATCTGCAAGTACTCGCTAGAACACTAGAATCCTCTTAATTTGTACTGCATCGCCAAATAACTATAGATGGACACGATAGCGAAAAGGAAGATGTCACAATAACCAATAAATCGACAAGTGAAGTTTGTATAAATATAGTATCTCATTAATAATGGATTTAGTAATAGGTAGTTATCACAAACATTGACAGACACATCTACGGCTGCCGCTGCCTGGTAAGGCTGGCAAGATCCGAAAATATAAATAATCGCGAATCCGATTACTTGGCCAGGCGGATCCGTGGGATTTGGGTCCGGACCCGATTAATATAGTCGTTGCCATCGGTGAAGAACATTTAGGCGCCGGCTGAGTGTGGGATTTTCCCGTGAGCTGCGTTGTTACGTCTCCACAGGACCGGTTATCGTCTTAACGCATAGGTAAATAGGTCTCTCTCTCTCTCTCCCTCTCTCTCTCTCTCTCTCTCTCTCTCTCTCTCTCTCTCTCTCTCTCTCTCTCTCTCTCTCTCTCTCTCTCTCTCTCTCTGTGTGTGTGTGTGTTGATAGATGTGAGGGGAATCTTAGTATTTTGAAGGTATCAATCTACATGGTTGATAGGTTAGGTTAGATTTGGTTAGATTTCATTTAGTTTGCCCTTAAAATTTTCTCGCTTGCAATTTTTTTTCTCAAAAGGGGCACATTCTGGCCTTAGAGTCTTCGAGTTCTTTTTCTGATTACCTGTTTTGTTCTTCCACCTAAAAATCTCGATCCCCCACAGTTCCCCGAGAATGCTGGAGATGGTTGTGGGTATAGAAGGAAAGGGGGGTGGTCCAATCCTGTAGTTTTACCTTAGGTCACATCTTTATTAATCTTTGGTAGATCTTTTGTCTTGTATTACCTTATGAATATTTAATCTACTCTCTACATAGGATTTTCAAACATTATTCAAATTATGACACTGGTATTCAGTAATCCTATTTGTTAAGGGTAGCCTCAACAAACTCATTCAAGGATACTAGTCTAACCTAACCCTATGGGGGAGGTACATCATCCTCGACACAATCCTCCCAAAAAGTAGATAAATAGAAAGGATGTAAACCTAACCTGGATCTTCCTCAGGGATATAAATCTAGCACATACTAACTTACTCTAGTTGCTACTATCTAAACTGGCAGCTTTTATGTGACCTTTAGTTTGCTGAGGATTCTCCCCACCAATAAAAAGTCTTGGACGGTCTCTTTCTTCAACCTCACTCCATCCTCTTAACCTCTGTCTTTGTCTTTCTTTCTTTACGTCTCTTGTCTTTCTTTTAGTACCTCTCTTTCTACTTAAATCGATGTATTTCTGAAACTAATTCCAAAAATAAGTTTTGTTCCACATCACTGTTGAGATAAAGATGGAGAAGTGTCTTTTGCATAAAAGTTTCCCTCAACCTAAACCCGGCATATGAGCCTGGCAGTGCAATCCTGCCAATAACTGTTTAAAAGAATACACTACACACTGGCTCCTCATTCCCATCACCACGTGCTAACTCAAATATGCATGTGAAGGACTAACTCTAGTGCCTCACAACCGTCACATGTAGTCTTCCATCAATTTCATTAATTTCATAAGGTAAATAGGTAGGTATTATTTTTAGATTTAACCTGAATCACTGTGTGTATTGCTGGAGTGTCCATTGGGGGACAGGTTTGAAATGTGTCAATGTTAAGGAAGAGAAAGTCAAAACAAGTGCTGTAAATAGAAACATAATGGTAAATGTAGGATAATTGTGGGTTTGAGTCATTGATGTGTGGAATTAATCTTTTTTATTACTTTGATTGTCAATTTGTTTTTTGCAGCGACTCTCCAATTAAATGTCGTGTTGTAACGGGTTGGTGATGGTCACTCTTCTGGTGTTTCTATTATTTTTTAAGTTTTACTCGTGTATTTATTATTTGTCATATAAAAAATTACCTTGAGAAAATTTTTTTTTTATTAAAATGGCTTGCAAGGAAAAATTATTCAAAAATTATTAATGTGTATTGAATATTGCATTTGGTATTTTAAGTTAGCATTTCAGTTACCTTGATTATATGCATCTGCTTTCAGGGACATATGTATGTATGATACTTGGTTAAATTCATTTGTTTTGTTTTGTTGATATTTCTAATGAAGGTTGACGACTGAAAAGTTGTTGGGAGTTTTGAATAAGGGAAAAATCATAATCATTGTTTGAATATATATATATATTTACTTAGGTTTTTAAAGTTTTACAACCAAGACCTCAAAAACACCGGAAAATTAAATACCTTTTCCTTCACTTTCTTTTCTTCCTCTTCAGAAAATGGTTTCTTTTTCATGTTCCTTAGAACAACCACAATTACAACTACATATTCCCATTGCTGACTGCTGCTGCTACTGTTACACCACAACCGCAATGAAACTAATACTATTGGGTGTCCATAAAGTATTTCCCTGATTAAAAAGATTAATAATTATTGTGGATATGATCGTACAACTTTCACATTCTATTGACCAATTGCTAAAGTTTCTTTTGTTTGCCTACAAATGCCACTGTGATCACTATCTGCCAGCTGAGTCAAGAATAGCAGAAATGAAGTCATTGCAGGTGAAAGCCCAGTGTGTGTTATGGTACCAAAGAACAAAATCATCTGTTGAAGTTCAACACAAGTTCAGAAATGAGCATCAACGAGATCCACCAGCTGTTGAAACCATTCAAGACCAAAGTTCACAGAGACTGGGAGAGTTTAAGACTAAGTGGACCAGTAGACCCAGGGTGAGTGATGCATCTGTTGTTGCTGTGCACAATGCTTTCCAGTGTAGTCCTAAAGAATTGCTTCATCGTGCTTCAGTTGAACTATGGTTGCTGTGGAGCACAGTGCATAAAGTGTTGCACAAACGCCTGTGTTTGCATTCATACAAGGTTCATTTTGTTCAAGAATTAACACCAAATGACATCCCAACATGAAGTCAATAAGAAGTACGGGCAGTCTGGCAGGTGTTCAACGAGGAAATCATCACCTCTTCTGTTCATCCTAATTGAAGCAGATATAATTCTGCACTGAATACTTGGAAGATACAGTTCCATTCTCATCATTTCTATTCTAGTAGTTCTTGCACATCCTAATATAGTTCTCATAGTGTTGTTTTGCACATCTTCTAAAGGTTGTAGGCTTTTCTGTTGAAGGGACACAAGGACAGGAGCAGCAAAATCAATTATTGATCTAATAGTACTAATATACATGGTCTGTAGTACAAGTAGTTCACAGCACTCTGAGTTGAGTGAAAGCTGACATACATTCCAAGGTACTTATGATTAGCAACTCTTTCCAGTCTTTGTCCATTGAACATAAATACTCTGTCAGTTGCATCCTTTGACTGATATTTGGTTTTCTCACCATTTTTTTCCTCTTTTCCTCCCCTCAGAGATCATGTTTGAGTCATTCAACGTGCCTGGGCTGTACGTCGCAGTGCAGGCAGTGCTGTCTGTCCCTGGCGGTGGCGTCCTTGGCGTCACGGCAGTTACCTTCACCCTACAGAGAGAGAGATTCAGCTCCATCTGTCCGGACATTGCCAAGGAGTTCAATAAATACAATAGTGACAGTGTCAGTGACCCGGCCGAGTAGATAAGGAAATACGAAGGCAAGAATCCTGTGAAGAACAATCAATGAAGCCTTTACTATTGACATTGGTTATGAGTGAGGCTTCCAGGGACCTGAGATCTTCTTCTTCCATCCCGAGGTGAGAATGTGTGTGTGTGTGTGTGTGTATGTGTGACATTATTGTTACAGTCACTTAGTCAAATGGCCTTGCTGTTGATAAGTGTGTGTGTGTGTGTGTGTGTGTGTGTGTGTGTGTTGGGTTTGTAGGTAAATTGGCAGTGTTTTTTTTTTATTTGTTATTCTGTTTTAGTTGTAAAGTGTGTGTGGTATTTTGGTTTTAAGTGGGAGATTGGAAATGTGCCAATTTTCACAGCCTCTATGTGTGAGTGTGTGTTGGTTGGTTGATAGAGAGTGATAGAGAGGTATGTATGTATAAATTTACCTAGTTATGTGTGTGCGTGTATAAGTGAGTAAGAGATAATGTGTATTGAGATGTATTTACTTAGTGTGTGTGTCGCAAAGATAGTGTGTGTGTGTGTGTGTTGCAAAGGTTATATATCCAAGTGTATAGCCTAAGAAATATATATATATATATATATTATATATATATATCTTATTATATATATACTATATAAATAATATTTTATATATATTATATAGTATATATATAGATCTTATTATATTATATCTATATCTATATATATAATCTACTATATATATATGATAATACATTTTATTGTTTATCTAATTTTTCAATGCCTCTACCTTTCATTTCCTTCCTTTTTTTATCATGGGGTTGTCTCTTATAAAAGGATTCTTGGGAAAAGAGGAGACAAAAGATTAAAGTAGAATGAAGAATGGAGGAAAATAGAGAACAAAAGATAATATACGAACAATAGAACAGAGAAAACATACAATATACTACTACTACTACTATGAGGGAAAACTGTAGTCGTTGCCATCGGTGAAGAACATTCAGGCGCCGGCTGAATATGGGATTTTCCCGTGAGTTGCGTTGTCATATCTCCACAGGACCAGAGAGAGGGGGAGACTGTTTTCATGTTTTCCAGCATTAGTTTTTTTCCCCTTTGTTTTCTTCTTTTGTTTACTTGCTTACGGTTTTTCTTTACATTTTTTTATTGCTTTGGTGTTTTGTGAGTGTTTGATAAGTTGTTTTTTTGGTTTAGTTTGTTTTAGTTAGTTTAGTATTTCAGATTGATTTTGTTGTATTTCTTGATTTTCTGGTTGTGTTTCAAGTGTCAAGTTAACTTGTTGCCTTGGTTGCTCTTGTTCGCTTATTTATGTGTTATTTCGTTAATTAGTTTTCCTTTGACGTTTCTGGTGTTTTATCTTTATTGTTCCATTGTTCATCTGTATTAGTTGCATCGCCTACTTGATTTCTTAGCGCATATACTGTGTGAATAGCAAATTAGCAAGATAGGACTACTGGTCGTTCCAGGCCGTGACGTGTGTGTTCCTGCCATACGTCAGCAAGGGAGGGTGGGAGGGCCGAGGGTCTTTCTGGCAGTCTGGCTCAGTTTGTTGTCGGGTGAGAGT
>CM035186.1:9919727-9936644 GCA_020233015.1 Callinectes sapidus | reverse complement strand
TTTCAGTGCTACAGGTGAAGTTATTGTGATCCTTCTATTAATTGTAAGCTTCCAGTATGTTGTTATGTATTATTAGCATTATGACACTTTGAAAAATTGTGTTAATAAGCTGTCTTTCTACACATCAGCCTGGCAACCACACACAGGCAGGCCCAGACACATACTTACACAGAGACACACACACACACACACACACACACACACACACACACACACACACACACACACACACACACACACACACACCAAGAGAGAGAGTGTGTGTGTGTGTGTGTGGCATTGCTGGTCTGTGGTATGGAGGGATGGGTAGATCAGTTCTTATTACCAAGTTGTTCAAAGTGTTATAAGTTTGATTCATTCCTATATTCTTTGAAAATACAACCTAATTTTCATGATTTCCACTAGAGTTAATTCCAAAGATCTTTTTTTCCAAGTGTATAGCCTAAGTAATATATTATATATATATATATATATATATATATATATATATATATATATATATATATATATATATATATATATATATATATATATGATAATACATTTTATTGTTTATCCAATTTTTCAATGCCTCAACCTTTCATTTACTTCCTTTTTTTTATATCATGGTGTTGTCTCTTATAAAGGGATTCTTGGGAAAAGAGGAGACAAAAGATTAAAATAGAATGAAAAATGGAGGAAAATAGAGAACTAAAGATGATATACGAACAATAGAACAGAGAAAACATACAATATACTACTACTACCACTACTACTATTACTACTACTACTACTACTACTACTACTACTACTACTACTATGAGGGAAAACTGTAGTCGTTGCCATCGGTGAAGAACATTTAGGCGCCGGCTGAATATGGGATTTTCCCGTGAGCTGCGTTGTCATATCTCCACAGGACCAGAGAGAGGGGGAGATTGTTTTCATGTTTTCCAGCATTAGTTTTTTTTCCCCCTTGTTTTCTTTTTGTTTACTTGCTTACGGTTTTTCTTTACATTTTTTTATTGCTTTGGTGTTCTGCGAGTGTTTGATAACTTGTTTCATTGGTTTAGTTTGTTTTAGTTATTTTAGTATTTCAGATTGATTTTGTTGTATTTCTTGATTTTCTGGTTGTTTCAAGTGTCAAGTTAACTTGTTGCCTTGGTTGCCCTTGTTCGCTTATTTGTGTTATTTCGTTAATTAGTTTTCCTTTGACGTTTCTGTTTTTTTTATCTTTATTGTTCCATTGTTCATCTGTATTAGTTGCATCACCTACTTGATTTCTTAGCGCATATACTGTGTGAATAGCAAATTAGCAAGATAGGACTACTGGTCGTTCCAGGCCGTGACGTGTGTGTTCCTGCCATAAGTCAGCAAGGGAGGGTGGGAGGGAAGAGGGTCTTTCTGGCAGTCTGGCTCAGTTTGTTGTCGGGTGAGAGTGTGAGCGGGTGGAAAGGTCTTATTATCCTATTGAAAAGCCTCTGGTTGACCAAACTCGGGTTCTTGAAATGTTTGACCATTCTAGTGACATATTATTAAGATGTTTTTTACCTTTCAAACCCTGGGAGGAAGTGACAAGGGGATTGAACGATCTAAGGACAGAATAATAATTATGAGACCCTGCTGCTGGTGCTTCAGTGTTCAGTGTGTCATCTTAATACTGGACTAAAGCCACAAGATGGAATCACAGTGGCTGGAATACGTTATTAAGGTGACTACAGCCATTGTGACACAAGGCTTTACCGTGTCAGTTTATTTACCTATATAGGAGGGGGGGGCTATCCCTCCACAGACCCTGGCGCTATCTTGGATTCTTATTTCATCGGTCATTTTTACTCTTATCACTCATTATTATAAGCTCATCTTGCCACATTATACAGCCATTGTACTAAGCTTGCATATTAACCATTCAGACATAGCATTCGTGGTCAAGTTTTAAGTTTAGTGAAGGTTTAAGTGAGATATGAGGGAGGGTTCCAGAGCAAATCCGGGCACCCGCCGCCGCCGCGGCCACTGCCGGCGCCCGCGGCCGCCCACTAGCCGGCTCATATATAAGTATATTTTCATTTATGCCTGGACTATTTATTTGGGCTCAACAGTAAAATTTAATGCTTTCTAGGAGTACTGTGGGCTGTTTTGAAGGTCTACCATGCGTGTGGGGGGGTGGAGATAGCTGTGGTTGGGGTTATTATGATCGTAAATAAGGGCGGCTTTTTGCGCCAAAATTATTGGAATGCCCAAGACCAGTCTTTATTTGAGGCACTATCAAGTTCTTATTAATTGCCGAAGATAGTCCATATCAAACCATTTTTTGTGTGCAAAGGTCAGTGAAATCAGTGGAGGTTAAAAATGTGTGTTAGCGTTGTTAAAGTTGCATTAATTTATTTATTTATCAGCTTGTGAATGATTTATTTCTGCCTCTAGATCACTCTGAAGTGTTAAGAATAATTAGAAAGAATTACTCAAGTGCTTGGAAGTGGTTTTCGGTTCCTTTGAAATGGTAGGGAGTGAGTATTTAATGAGTTTTAAAAAGGGTCATATTTTTATAAAATACTTTTTTTCTTGTGGAAATTCTTTACAATTACTGTTGTTTGTAGTTTATTTGTGCTTTGGGAATTAGTTAGAGTATTTATGCAGCCGGAATATGTCCATTTTTTTGTTCTAAAAGCGTTTTTTCGAAGGGTAATTTTTAAAATGGTCTCCCCTAAAATATGTACGTAAATATGGACAGTCAACATAGAGGACGGGCCAGGCGGTGACGTCATCAGCCGTGAGTCATAATGATGGCCGCCTCTTGCAGCCTTCTCTTTCTGAATCTTATCTTCCTTACATATTACGATTTACTGTGTTTACTGTGTGTGTGCGTGTGTGCGCGTGTGTGTGTGTGTCTGTGTGCTTAATCAATAGGCAGGGGATAGATAATACGTAGAAATCTCTCGGTATATTTTGATGTTTGCTACAGGACCTGCAATATACAGATCTGATATCTTGTTGCAGTATCTTCTTCCCTTCATTTCTTGTGTTGTAACCGAATCAGCTGTTTTTGTGAATGTATTTAACGGATGAACATTATTAATTTGCGTCTCCTCTCTCCCCTCCTGCACCGCGTTCCCCCTGTGACTAGCCAGTTGATGTCTGCTGGGACATGGTGAGACAGCCAAGGACACAAGGTAAACTACTTGCTGCCTTGTTTATTTGTCAATGATTACGTTCATTTTACTGTCTGAAATCTGATTTCCCTAAGGTTTGAGAGTAAAGTTGTTATTATTAACAGGACTCTCTCTCTCTCTCTCTCTCTCTCTCTCTCTCTCTCTCTCTCTCTCTCTCTGAACATCTTCGCTCTGTCCTTCCTATACTACTGTACTTCTCTCCGCATTGAACTCTTGTCACATTTAATCTCTTGTTCCAACTCATTCTGTGCGAGATATTTTCCTAAACAGGACTCAGGGAAGAGGAGGAGAAGAGTGGCGAGATGAGAAGAAGAATAGAAGAAGAAAGTATAAGCAGTAATGAACATGTTACTCAGACGTTCATGGTGGTCAACACATGCAAAATTCTTACCACTGAGCCATGAGGTGTGTATGTGTGTAGTGTGTGTGTGTGTTAACCTCCAAAGTGTTGTAATGTATTTTAATCTAGCCTAATCTATCTATAAATTTGTTGAAGTATATAAAGAATCCTAACCTATCTATGAATTCATTAAGTAAATCAGAATGTAACTTCATCTATTATAATTTCTCTCTAAGCTAACCTCTAAAATCTTGTAATGCATCTTGATCTAACTTATCCTAACATAACCCAAACTAACCTATCTATGAATTCAATAAGTATATCTAAATCTAATATTATTTCTCCACTAAGTTAACCTTTTCTAAAATATTGCTATGTATCTATCTCTAATATGACTTAATACAACCAAATTCAAATTCAAATAGTTTATTCATGTAAAAAAAAATACATCAAAGGGAGCAGTGAGACCATGCTGAGATGCCCACCCAACTGATCTTGCAAAACAAAGCCTTACAATTTGATTGGAGATAATTCTACTCGAGAAAGGAAATATTCAGGCCTACATGCATTTATACATAGGAAAATATATATACATACATACCTATACTTAGATATGTTCACACACACACACACACACACACGAGACACAACAATACATACATAAATACATGCTATCAGAGTGGCTCACTTCCTCCTATAAAAGACAATAATTAGTAAACACACGTACGTCTCCTTCTATATATTGCACAATAGGTCATATCCTGGGAGCAAAAAATTTGGACATCTTTAGGATGCTGGGTACTATATTGTTATTGATTCTATGGCAAGCTTGCCTGGTGACACCACCACTATTGTTAGGGTCCCTAAAGTTGTCCATTTTTGGACAAGAACATAGATAGATAGTGTTGCAATGTGTGTGAGAATTTCCTTCCTTACAAAGCTTGCATGGTTTGCAGTTATGTACTGCCAACAGTACTTATATCCTAACCTTAGCCACATAGTAACACTGTCAACTCTGGTGGATGATCTACCATACATTACATACTTTGGTGTTATTAAATACAGTGTTACATAGTGTGTCTCATACTTTCACTTCCGCTATCTAAGATTTTTACAATATTTTTTCGTGGTCCCATTGTCTTTTACTTACTCGCTGAGATATCCTTAACTCTTTGGAAGCTCAGTGTAGCCTCTGAATCAACTTAAATATATAATATGTTGTAATGCCTCCTTTGCAAGTTTGTCAGCAGTTTCTTTGAGACAAATTGCAACATGAGATGGTATCCACATCAATTGCACAACATAGCCATTAGCTTTCACCTGAAAGAGAACAGCTTTACACTGAAGAACTAAGGTATGCATCATTTAAAGAACCAACAAATAACAAAGCACTCTGACTGTCAACAAAAACATCAATATCTTGACATTTCAAGCATGCAATTAACAATCCCTCATATATAGCCTGAAGTTCTGCATCTGAAGTACTGGATGAAAAATTGCCGCCACGTCTCTTAGATAGATGTTCATCAGTACATAAACCCTCTTCAAAGAATTCTCTTATTACTGCCCCACATCCTGCCTTACCATCACAATACATCATATGTACCACGTTGTTTCTGAGTAGAATATTAATTTTAGATTAGAAAACTTGCTTCAACTCTAAAGGACAGAGATCACCTTTCCTATAGCATTCAAGTGCAGAATATCAACCTTGATTTTCTGCTGCTGCCAGGGTGGAATACTATGCTCCCTCCTTTCCCAAATATGTGCAATAATGAAGTACCTCGTACTCTAGCAAGATTTGATACAACTTCCTGCCATAAATATTTACTCTGTTAGAAGTACGGGCAGTCCGGCAGGTGTTCAACAAGGATATCAATGCATCATCACCTCTTCTAGTCATTCTAATTGCAGCAGATATAATCAATTCTTTAATTCTGCACTGAATACTTGGAAGATACAGTTTCATTCTCAACATTTCTATTCTAGTAATTCTTGCACATCCTAATATAGTTCTCATAGCATCGTTTTGCACCACTTCTAAAGGTTGCAGGCTTTTCTGTGGAAGGGACACAAGGACAGGGGCAGCATAATCAATTATTGATCTAATAGTATACATGGTCCGTAGTACAGTACAGGTATACCTACCCCACTTCCATTATTTGCCAATACTTTCAAAGGTTTCAATCTTGCCTTACAAATATTTTTCACATAGTTCACAGCACTCTAAGTTGAGTGAAAGCTGACATACATTCTAAGGTACTTATGATTAGCAACTCTTTCCAGTCTTTGTCCATTGAACATAACTACTCTGTCAGTTGCATCCTTTGACTGATATTTGATTTTCTCATCCTTTATGACTAATCCCATACATAAACACAGCGATTCGAGTTCAGCAAGTGCCTGAGTCAATACCTGCTCATTAACACATTGCAGCAGAATGTCATCTGCATAAATCAAAACTTGAGTGCCATGTGGAAAATTGTGTCTTCCTATCCAATCCATTAATATATTGAAAAGCATGGGATTTAGAACACCACCTTGTAGGGTCCCTAACTCAAAATTCCTCTCGTGAGATTCAAAGCCCTGAAAATAAACTTTGGATCTTCCTCCACACAAATAATCTCCGATCCACTTGAGCAAATGTCCACTGATTCCATTATGAACTAACTCCTCAAGGATAACATCGTGGTTGGCCTTGTTGAAAGCACTCTTTAAATCAACAAAAACTCTGCAATTAATGTTGGGATTGCTCAGGCTCTTGATTACACAATCCGTCATGCTTTTTCCTCTTATAAAACCAAATAAATTTGAAGACATGAGATCACCTAGTTTATACAACAACCTGTTCAATAAAAATTTTTCCATCATTTTACACATACAAGATGTTAGTGTTATAGACCTGTAATCTTGATCAATCTTGGGTAAAGGATAGATGAGACCAACCTTCCATTCATCAGGTAGCTTTTCCTCCTCAAATGACATATTAAATAAATCTAGTAAAGGACTATCCTCCATTGCAACAAGGTAATTTAATATCATACGTCAGGCCATCTTGTCTAGGAGCCATTGACTGTCCTTTTTTTATAGCAAAGAGGAGTTCATCTTTAGTAATTGGTACACATGCTTCATCATTAAGGTGTATATGTGCATCAAACAATTGTCTTCTGACAGAATGGTAATTTTCCAAGTAATCTTGAATATTGTCAGGCAAACTCGCAATGCTGGAGGCATGAGCCCACTTGCTTATAAGTTCATTTGCTTTATGTTGTGGATCAGGATGAGCAATGGTTTTACTGCTTTTTCCCCTTACTTTGTTCACTCCATTCCACAGACTTGTCAAGTTTTTGTCTTTGCTGTGCCATCTAAAAAATTGTTCCAATACCTGGTGCGGGCTTGCTGCCTCACCTCCATCACATATTCTGCAATTTGAATCATTGTTGTCCTGCTCTGGACGTCACAAGGATTTTTGTTCCAATGTCTCTGTGCTTTCCCAAGTAACTTGCACCAACCCTTAACTTGTTTATTGGTGAAATAAGCAGACTTAAACCTCTCACTTTGCCGACTTTTAGTTTTACTTAAAATGTCGTCTATTACCCTCAAAAGATCTTTGTAAAACTTATCGACATTATGCACAGTGTGTTTGTAATCTGTATACCAATCACGTACTTTACTTATTAACTCTGTGCATGCTGCCCATCCTTTAATTTATACCTGGTGGCAGGACCACAAACCTTATCCACCCCTACCTAAAGTTACTATTATAGCAAAGTGATCACTCATCAATTCATACAAAATATCTGAAAAAGCTTGAACTTCATTCATATTGAACATAATAGCATAATCCAGCCTGCCACCTCTAACGTGAGTAGGTTTACCATTTCCATATATTTGAATATTTTCATATGTATCGACAATATCCCACAGTGCAAGACCGTTAGAGTTCTGACTGCCAAATGAGCTGCCAAGTCTCCTATGCCTTGCATTTAGGTCTCCAATGAAGACATTCATTACTAATAGACAATTGGGAAGATCTTCAATTCTTAACATATTAACAATAGTTATCACACAATCCTTGACATGAACGTTTACAGAAAATATTTCTGTGCCATTGATTTTATAAGCTGAATAAAGGGTAACAGGAATGCAGTTTTTGATGTATGTGACAATTTATTATGCAAGTCGGCTGAAAGTTCAAAACGTTGATATCCTCATAACAATAATGAAACTGTTTTCACACCAACTTCCTGCAATGCTATTACATCTGTGTTATTTTCAAGTGCATAAGCATGCATGTCAGTTGATCTTTTCTGTAAACTGTTAATGTTCCAGGATAGTATGCTAAGCCTTTTACACTCCAATTTGCTGGACCTTATTTCCTACCGATGAGGCAACCTTTAACAATTTGTTTTTAAGTTTACCCTTAGGGTTATCTACATAGGACTAATGCCAGTAAGTGCCCCACTTCACCAATATCAGCTAGGAGATTACCATCTTCCTGCAAAGCTCCATTGCTATTAGCTTTACTAGTTCCAAGTGCACTATTTCCATCCGATTTATTGGCTCCAACAGATCCATCCACAACAGTTTCCTTACTAGAATCTGCAGTTGTTTCTACAGTATTATCTGCCGTGGCACCCGTCATAATCACTTTATGCAGTTTCACTATTTGTTTCTGAAGGTCTACCATCATTTTCTTCAGACCATCTAATTCTGACCTCAAAGAAGCAGCCTCATTAGCCTGAAGTACCTGTTCTGCTGTAGGAGTTGTACTAAGTTGTTGACTTGTCACACTGGTTGATTCACACACTTGACTGGCCTGCCTTTGCTGAAGCCTTTGCTGCCACACATTATTTTATTGTGATCCCTGTACTAATGCCTATACGTGACTCGTGGGTTCATTAGCATTACCTACAGAGGTCCTGTTAGTAATTGGCTGAAGTTTTTTGCTGCAAAGCGATGAATGAACATTGTGCTCTCCACCACAATTGAAACAAGCAGGTACAACCGTAACTTTGTTTTTCAATTTATCAATACATTCCCTGGCGTCATGATTCTTACCACAAAACCTACAATGGTAATCATTGTAACACTTGTATATGACCCCACTTAATACATTTGTAACACAAAACAGGAGCTTCATTGTGGAGAGAAACATGCTTATAATCAATGCAAGGTACAAACACCTTTTCAGGGGCTGAACCTTTGAGCAAAGCAATCAGCTGTGGCTTTGGTTCTACTTCACCCTTTCGTTTCACTTCTCGTCTCTTAACCCACACAAAACTATCTTCAAATGGAAGGTCTTCTGGATCTAAGCATGTTGGGACATCATAATATTATGACCTTGCGGCGCTGCTCCTTATATACACCGTCTGGATTTTCCATGACAATGCCATCAAACCCACTAGTTGTTAAAAAGTCCACGGCACGTTCATCTTTAACAGTTATATATGGCCTGTATTTTCCATCTTTGAACAGAACCTCAAAATCCATATGGTACTTACATAGTCTGAGTGTCCACTGTAGTTTTTGGTTGAAATCCATATCTGTTGTGAGAGGAAAATACACAATTTTCCGCCCATTTCGTCTTGGCTCGTGTGGCCCAGCGTTGCCTTGATCATCACAACATTCCTCATCATCACTATCACTGTCACTCAGTCTAGAGTGAGTAACAGCACTACAAGAGCCTGTCCATTTCCTCATGCACGAAACATCACTCTTCAAGGTGGCCCTACTTGAACTTGAATTGCGACAAGGATCCATCTTGTCGGTAGCTCCTCTGTCAGGGTTGCCAAGTCTCGTGAGTGTACTGTTGCCAATTTTGTTCAGATTTACTGCCAGACTAAGAATTTCAATGCCAAATTTTACAAATCCTAATATTTCATACGTATAAAGCAGTTGTTCCTAACCTTTCAGTACCACGCCACCTTTGCGAACTGAACCTACACTTCACGCCCCCACCCACATCTGTTAATAAAATTTCTTCACACATTTTCAAGATAAGAATAATAATTTGAGCCCCCAGACAAAAAAAAAAAGACATTCATAGTTCAATGTAAAACTAAACTAATTCCAATAGTTAACTTACCTTAAATATGTAGACGTACGTAGACTAGTATAAATCATCGATGACATTATCGTTGTCTTCCGGGGATGCAATTGGGCCTCTTGCATGGTCATACATATCAACGGTGAACTTTTGCAACATGTCTCCTGTAATTTCTAAGTCCTTGCAACACTTTCCCGATACTATTAGGGTTGTACGTACCCTCAAAATTGCCTCTAACATTTTCAAACTCATTCTGTTGCGAGCTTTCGTCTTCACTGCAGTTACATGGGAAAAAATTCTCTCCAAGACGGCATTACTCACAGGTGTGGTCAAACACTGCAGAGCATAGTTTGAAAGTTCTTCATATGGCTTATGATTATCCACTTCATACCTCTTAACAAAGGACCAGAAATCGACTGGATTTTCTGGAAGGTTGTTTTAAATGCATCGACCCAGGGATGGTACAGAATTTTGCGATATTGCTCTTCACAAATTTCTAGCTTATCTTCCAGTAAGTGAAAGAAAGGTAAGTCACTGAACGCAGGCCTGTTCAGGTGAGTGAGGATTGTACATGGTGACAACTTGCACAGACCATCAAAAAGGCTTCTTTTTTCAGGCAGACGCAACTTCACTTGATCCACCAGTTCTATTAACATGTTCTGACAACGCTTCTGTACAGCTAAGACACGCTCTTCATTTCCTTGTCTTAGCAGTCGCTTGCACTCCATTATAAACTTGATCCCAAAGTCAACCTTCTCAAGTGGTAGTAACTGTCCTTCAGCACTATAGATCCGTTGCCTTAGAGTTTTGAAATGTGTGTCTAGCTCATAAAGAAGCCTCGATGGAGTGGCATTAGTTGACTGAAAGAGTGAGTTCACCCTCTCAAACTCAGTGACAATGGGAGAAGAGAATACAAAATAAAGATAATTGCACTCATCACGTAACATATCCCACAGAATGCGAGCTTTATATCGTACATCATGCGAACCTTCCATACTAGCACATTCAAAGTAGGTTTTCAACTCCAACCAGTTTACAAGTATGTTATAAATAACCTTACCCCTCACAAGCCATCGGGTTGTAGAGAGGCTCAGGAATGGAAGGGGTGTGCCGTCTCTTTCTTCTCCAGTGTTCATCGTCTCAAACAAGATCTTATACTTCTCGCGTCTGAGGGTGCTTTTTCTGAACCATTTAGGGATTTCGAGGAGCATGAACCCTAAAGATGATGGAAGTGTATCAAAACCTTTTTGTACGCAGAGAGCTAAGCTGTGGCATGAGCATCCCATTTTCACACAGTTCGGAGACACTTGCTTAATCCGAGACCAGAGAGAATTGTTTTCTCCAGTCATGTTGTTCGCACCATCACTTGAGTACCCAATGCAGTTTTCCAAATCAATATCATTTTTGTCAAGTAGGGCCTTGGTAGCATTGAATAAAGCCTCACCACTGGTGTCACACACAGACACAAGACCTAGGAAGGCAGTTACCACATCACCAGCATCATCATCATAGTACCTTACACAAACACACAAATGTTTTTCACTCGATACATCAGTGGACTCATCAACCATCAAACAGTATTTCTCAGCTTCATTAACCTTTTTCCGTAGGTCTTCCTCAAGGGATGGGGAGATTACATTACTAATGAGCATTGAACACTTCGTACGATGCAACCGCATGTTTTCTAGTCTACTTCCTGCACTGTTGTTCTTTATCACTTCACTGAGGTGATCTATAGTTGCTATTGAACTATGACAACAAACAACCACTGCAAGCTGCAGCTCAGCTTTCTTAAGTGAATCAGTGGGTGTCTGGATCCTGGAAGGACCAACTCTTTCAAATAAATTTGTTCTTACTGAACTGACTGCTCCAACACGCACTTTATGTTCTTTACTATCAGCATGCAATTTGATAGTAGTTTTCCTGGGTTGCAAAATTTTCTGACACACTTTACAAAATGCTGATTCTGTTCCTCCTTTCGCCTTTGTTAACCATGGAAACTCCCTTTCCCATGCCAGGATGTACTTTCTCCCTGAATCGTATTGTCCTTTCCACTTTGACATCGTGACGAGCTCAGAAGCGCACAACCAACAGCGTGAACTAGGTAGTGACTTGCGACTTGCGAGGCAGCAGCGAGAGCCCGAGAATACCAGAGCCGTACGCGTATTGTACACGTAGTGACGTATTGAAGGCATGGGATTGGTTGTTTGCCGAGAACAATATTTCATTACGCAATACTAACCCAAATTACATCACACGGTTTCTTGACTGCCAAATTTAGAATTTTTTAATCCCAAAATGCCAAAGTGTCGTTTTTCACTGCCAAACACACGTTTTACTGCCAAAAAAAGTTAAATTTGGCAGTGAAAAACGCCAGTTGGCAACCCTGTCCTCTGTCCTGCCGAGCAGTATGACTTTTCTTCGCAGTCTTCATCATGCCATTATCAGTCTTCACTTAGTATTGCTGCATCACGCCTTGTCTTCTTCTTTGCCTTACTGAACACTTTTAGTATACATAATTTTAGTATACATGATAATTCTATTCTGGGTTGCTATAAACAATTGAACTAGATAATAACTCCCTAACTAAACAGTTTTAAAATAATGTAATGTCAGTTTATTGGGAATCTCGTGTCATCATCATTATTATCAGTTAGTAATGGTGAATCTTTCCATTTTGTTATTTGTGGCCAATATGGAGATGTTATGAAAATTTTGACTTGTGTTGTAGGTATCTATCTTGTACTGTGTGTGTGTCAGCAGGTGTGGTTTAGGATGCAAGGTAACTTTTTGCAGTACTGGGACACAGATTTGACACGAGTTTTGGTTGTGATAAAATGAATTTATTGACATCAGGAAGGGTGTAAGGAGGTCAGAAGACTAACTAATTAATGGGATGAGGCTGCACCATTTAAATCCCCACATTACCTCAAGTGGAGGATGGCCACTCTCCCTTTGGGATTGTGGCCAGCAGGATTCTAAACCGTGTGCTTGGAGATCTTTGGGGTCCCAGAGCATACGTTGTTGTTCCACTGTAACACAGTGGCCCCTGTCTTGACCTGATGGTGGGAGCAGCAAACTCAAATCTTGCCAGCACTGCAAAACCTACTTATAATGGTAATTATATTTGGTGAATCTTTCTCACCTGACACAATGCCACGTCTAGCAATGGTGACACTTGTAATGCTAGCCAGCCAGTGCTATTTGACAGGGAACTGGAACTTCCCTTCATTATTCAATTCATTGGGCACCATATAATTCAAAATGCCACTCGCAACCCTAATTGAGCTCATTTCATCCATCAACCCACGGGTTCTTAACCGGGGGTATCCATACCCCTTGGGGAGCCAAATACTGGGGGTATGGATTTGGATCTCTGGGTACTGGTATTTATTTTATTTAATCATATTTTCACTTGGGTAGAATGTTAGATTATTAACTAGAACTGTCATTCTATATTTTAAAGCCAGACTTGAGCTCCACCCTTAACTTTTATAAACATTTTTTATTGTATTGAGAGCAGTGTTATTTGTATTATGTTTAATAATCCCTAGAACGGTACTGACATTTGGAAGACTGGCAAATAATAGGAATGATGATAATTATTTCGACAGTCAAGTGAAGGGGGTATGGGACCATATTGGGCAATCCATTGGGTGTCTGGAATCATCAAAAGGTTAAGAACCCCTGCATCAACCGATCCACCTTTCCACTCACTCAATCACCCACCCTCAATCCCACCTACCTATCTACGCATTATTTTCCTCCTCAGCCAAACTAGACTTAAGGGAAAGATAACTCGCGATATCTATCACTATCAAAATTTTATTAAATGAGAGAGAGAGAGAGAGAGAGAGAGAGAGAGAGAGAGAGAGAGAGAGAGAGAGAGAGAGAGAGAATGTCATTTTTTAATTGTTTTTCTTGGTTTGCGAGTATTTTATAGGTTTTTTTTATTGGTTTACTTTCTTTTCCTTATTGTTTCAAACTATTTTCGCTACATTTCTTGATTTTGTGGGTGTTTTACCACTGTCAAGTTAGCTGATTGCACTGCTTGGACTTGTTTCATTCGCTAATTTATGGAGTATTTTCATTGATGTTTAAGGAGTTTCATATATATTTTTCCACTGTTAATCTGTATTTTCTATCGCCTACTTGATTTGTTGGCACACACAGTGTGACTAGTATATATATATATATATATATATATATATATATATATATATATATATATATATATATATATATATATATATATATATAACTAATGTTTTAACTTTTTGTTGGTAAATATACTCGCTCCAGGTCGCAAGGTATCTGCGTCTGGCCAATGATCCAACCAGCCATTTGCCACGTCAGGGGTGGGGCCGGTGGGGTGTGGCAAGCCTGGACTGGGTGAGAGTTAGTGCTTCTGTGTGTTTTGTGGTGAGCAGGTGTGAGCTGTGGCTGGGCCAGTCCGTCCTGGTGCCACTTTACAGTATCACCCTGCCAGTGTTCTAGTCGCATGGTTACAACTTGTGCTGTTTTAAGGCGGCTGTCCACTCCAGCTGTGCTTAGGACAGAGTGGTGTACAATAGCAGGGCCACTGAAGTACTATAGACATACTATGTATGTCTTTCAGAGTTATGTTTCTTTCAAAGCAAGCTGTTTCCCGGCCAGCAGACACCAAGGGTGGGGTGGGAGGGGCGGCTGGTGTGGTGTCTGCCCAGCCAGCCAGCCAGCAGCTAGTTGCCCAGTGTTGGGTGGGTGAAGGTGCGGGTAGATTAGCTACTTTTAACCCATTGAAAAGCCTCTGGTTGAAGCGATTTTACCATTCCAATGGCAAATTAAGACGATTTCTACCAGAAAAACTGTGGTGAAAGTGACTAGTGAGATTACACAAATGGTTTAGCATTCTAGTGACAATATATTAAGACGATTTTTACGGTGACTAGTAGTGTTTCACGAGTGTTTCTAAGTGTTCAAGTCATCTAATTACTGGACTGAAGCTGCAAGTTGGAATCACAGGGGCTGGACTACGATATCAAGGTGACTACAAGGCGCTGTGACACAAGCCTTACGGTGCCAATGTTTACTTAGGCCAGTGAGGAGGGGGGGCTACCCCTCCACAGACCCCGGCGCCATCTTTGCTTCTCATTTCATCGGTCATTTTCAGCCTTATCTCTCATTATTATAGGGTCATCTTGACACAGTATGCAGCCATGGTAGTAAGCTTTCATATTAGCCATTGAGACATAGCTTTCGTGGTCAAGTTTAAGTTTAGTGAAGATTTAAGTTAGATATGAGGGGGGGTTCGGGAGCAAACCCGGGTCCCCCGCCGCCGCTGCCGCCGCCCGCGGCCGCCCGCTAGCCGGCTCTTATTTAAGGATATTTTCATTTATGCCTGGACTATTTATTTGGGCTCAACAGTAAAATTTAATGCTTTCTATGAGTACTGTGGGCTGTTTTGAAGGTCTGCCATGCGTGTGTGGGCTGGAGATAGCTGTAGTTGGCGTTATTATGTTCGTAAATAAGGGCTGATTTCTGCTCCAAATTAATTGGAATGCCCAAGACCATTCTTTATTTGAGGCAGTATCAAGTTCTTATTAATTGCCAAAGATAGTCCATATCAAAATATGTTATGTGCGTAAAGCTCAGTGAAATCAGTTGAGGGTAAAATTGTTTGCTAGTGGTGTTTAAAGTTGCATCAATTATTTATTTATCAGCCTGTAAATGATTTATTTATGCCTCTAGATCACTCTCAAGTGTTAATAATAATTAGAAGGAAATACTCAAGTACTTTGAAGTGGTTTTTGGTTTCTTTGAAGGGATAGTGAGCGAGTACTTAATGAGTTTTAAAAAGGGTCATATTTTTATAAAATACTTTTTTACTAGTGGAAATTCTATACAATTACTGTTGTTTGGAGTTTATTTATGCTTTGGGAATTAGTTAGAGTATTTATGCAGCCGGATTATGCCCAGATTTTTGGTCTGAAAGCGTTTTTTCGAAAGGGCATTTTTAAAATGGTCTCCCCTAAAATACGTACGTAAATGTAGACAGTCAACATAGAGCACGGGCCAGGCTGTGACGTCATCAGCCGTGACGTCATAATGGCGGTCTCATTCCTGCTGCTTCCAATTCCTGACTTTTATCACCCTTATATAAGATGATTTACTGCATGTTTACTGTGTGTGTGTGTGTGTGTGTGTGCGCGTGGTGCATGTGTTGTGCTGTTATATTGTTTTATTGGCTCTCTCCATATCTAGCTTTGTGAAGTGATTTTTCCAGGTATGTTAAGGTATGTTCTGGTAATATACATCGTGTGTGTGTGTTTGTGTTTGTGTTTGTGTGTGTGTGTGTGTGTGTGTGTGTGTGTGTGTGTGTGTGTGTGTGTGTGTGTGTGTGTGATGCTGTGATACTGTTATACTGTTATTGTTGCTCTTTTCATATTTTGCATGGTGAAATGATTTTTCCAGGTATATTGAGGTACTTCCTGGTATATATATCGTGTGTGTGTGTGTGTGTGTGTGTGTGTGTGTGTGTGTGTGTGTCTGAGATACTGTGATACTGCTACACTGTTATATTTGCTCTTTTCATATCTATTATTGTGAAATTATTTTTCCAGGTATATTGAGGTATTTTCTATTATATACATCGTGTGTGTGTGTGTGTGTGTGTGTGTGTGTGTGTGTGTGTGTGTGTGTGTGTGTGTGTGTGTGTGTGTGTGTACAGATCTGATATCTTCTTCGGTCTTCCCTTATTTTCCTGTATTGTAACAAAATTATCTGTCTATGTGAATACTGTTTACTTATCAACATTATTAATTTGCTTCTCATCTCTTTCCAGCATCTCCTCCGCCGTCCCTGCAGTTCCCCGTGACTAGCAAGCTGATGCACCTTGATTTCTGCTGGGACGTGGTTAGAGGGGCAAGGACAAGGTAAACTATTTGCTGCCTTGTTTTTTTTCTCAACGATTATGCTCTCTTTACTGTTTGACTTCTGATCTCCCTAAAATTTGAAAGTAAAAGTTATTATTCGGTCATAAATACTAACCTTGCATCTATCCATTAGCAGGACACAACCTTCCTTGTACATAACTATTCTCTCTTCCTCAGTGATACTCCACACTCAGTTATCTCTTTCTTCCACTGAACATCCTCGCTGTCTTTCCTGTACTTCTTTCCTATACTGTACTTATCTCCGCATTAAACTCTCATCACATCTAACCTCTCTTGTTTAAACTCATTCTGTGTGACCTTTCTTCCACAGCAGGACTCGGAGAAGAGGAGGAGTGACGAGATGAGAGGAATAGAAGAAATATGAAAGGGAATGAAATCACCGAGCACTGGTAAGCATCTCTCTCTCTCTCTCTCTCTCTCTCTCTCTCTCTCTCTCTCTCTCTCTCC
>CM035186.1:9896838-9918347 GCA_020233015.1 Callinectes sapidus | reverse complement strand
CTCTCTCTCTATATCTCTCTCTCTCTCTCTCTCTCTCTCTCTCTCTCTCTCTCTCTCTCTCTCTCTCTCTCTCTCTCTCTCTCTCTCCAACTCCCTCTCAAATTAAAGATATCTCTAATTTTCTCTTAACTTCTGTACTTCAAAAATAGGCAGAAACCCGAATTTTTTTGTGTACCACAAAGTTCATGTATGTATAACTTTGCACACACAACACCTATGTATGCGAAACTTGGTGTACACATAGACCAACCATCCCTGCACACACCCACACAACCTGCATTGGCCTACCCACCACCAAATTAAGCTAGCTCACTTTCTCTACAGATTTCGCATCAACCGATTTGCGTGGCCCAAGATTCTGAAGATATCTTACGAGCGGTCTAATTTCTACATCAAGATACGGCCGGGAGAGAATTTGAGATTTTCGAGAGTACTGTGGTTTTCAAACTGACCAATCACAGGGCAGCTAAGAGACTGTGGAAGGTCTGCATTGAACACCACACTTTCTTCAGGTGATTATTTTAGATTAAGTTCGGATTAAGGTTAGATCAGATTAGGTTAGGTTAGGGTGATTTTTTTTGTTTATTTTTTAAGGATTATATTAGGATAGGGTGTTTTTTAAGGAATTCTTAAGGGTTTTTAAGGTTTTTTTTTCTTTTTTAGGTTCGGATAAAGGTTAGTTTAGTGTTTTTATTTATTTTTTTTTCAGGATTAAATTAGGGATTAAATTAGGGTTTTTTTAAGGAATTTTTAAGGGTTTTTTGCTTTTTTTTAGGTTCGGATTAAGGTTAGTTTAGTTTTTTTTCAGGATTAATTAGGGATTATATTAGGTTAGAGGTTTTCTAAGGGTTTTTAAGTGGTTTTTTGCTCTTTTAGGTTCAAATTAAGGTTAGATTAGATTAGGTTAGGTTAGATTAGGGTTTTTTTTTTTTTTCAGGATTAAATTAGGTTAGGTGTTTTTTAGGGAATTTTTAAGGGTTTTTAAGGATTTTTCACTTTTTTAGGCTCGGATGATGGTTAAATCAGATTAGGTTAGGTTAGTTTAGTTTTTTTTGTATATTTATAAGGATTATATTAGGTTAGGTGTTTTTAAGGAACTTTTAAGGGCTTTTAAGGGTTTTCTGCTGTTAACATTCACACAGTTGTTAGGTTCGGCCAAGCTAGATTAGGTTTGGTTTATTTATTTTTTTATTTATGTTTTTCTTCAATTTTATATGTTGAAATGGAACTGAAATTAATTGTGTGTGTGTGTGTTTCAAGAAGGGCTAGTTTCCTTTCTCTTTTTTTTGTTTATTTTCTTGTTCTCATTGTGTCTCTTTTTATTTGTTTTATTGGTTTGAATTTATTGTTACACACACACACACACACACCTTTCCATCTCTCATTTCTTTCTTTCCTTCCTTCCTTTCTTCCTTTTTTCTTCCTTCCTTTCATAATATCTTTTTCTTCTCCAGTTATCCTCTCCTCTTTCTAATAATTAATCTTTCCTCCTTACACACACATACTCTCACACACACAGACACACACACACACACACACACACACACACACACACACACACACATTTTCCCAGTTTTTAGAGTACAAACCTCTTAAGAAACATTGGGAATTATTTAGACAAGAGTGAAAGATATTGTTAATCCTTCACAAGTTTTCCATGAGTGAAAGTATCTTTGAAAATAATGAAAGTTGACTTAGGAAAAGACTACAAACCTAACTTAATTTCTTAATGGCCGTAACTAAGGCAGGAGTAAGAAAGACTGTGGTTTAGGTGACTTGATTTAGAAATTAATTAGAGAGATATAAAGAGATAAAGATTAGAAATTAAGGACTTTGAACGTAAAACTTAGAGAGTAACAAAGATTATAGTTTAAGTGACTCTGGACTTACACTGAATTAGACACAAAAAACAAACATTATTAATTTAGATGACTTTGAACTTAAAACTTAATTAGAGAGACATTAACCTTATTCAGTACGGAAAGACAAAAATAATAAGACACTTCATAAACTCAATGAACTTTATATGAAAGCAAACAAACAAACGAACAAACAGGATAACTTAGAGACAACTTAGGGTTTGAATAACTTTTAGATATTTTTTTCCCTTCTTTCTTCTTGTTTTCATTTCTTTTCTTCTGATATTTTTCCTTAACCTTTTTACGCACACACACACGTATGCACACACGCACACACTTAAATCATTTTGTGCAAAGGTTTTTGTATAATATGTAGAAGAATAACAATAGATTAATATATATGCTTTTTCTTTTTTATTCTCTATTATGTATTATGCACACACACACACACACACACACAAACACACACATTATAGTAGCCTATGTGCCACCAAGAACAAATACGTGGAAACTAGAAGAGTATAAAACAATGCAAAAGGAGGTGTTAAAATGCCTGGCTGATAGGATGAGGAAGGACAGAAAAGTACTACTAATGGGTGTTAGCCATGGAGAACACACTGGACCAGTGGGTGGAGGGTCTCAAGGAGGTTGTGGTGCAGAAACAAGATGTTGGCAGATTGTTAGAAAATCTAGATGTAAGAAAAGCAATGGGACCAGATGGAGTGTCAGGCTGGGCACTAAAGGAATGCAAAGAGCAATTAGTATAGCCAATTTGGGAAGGGATCACAAACTCAATAAAGGAAGGGAGGGTGCCAAAAGAGTGGAAGAGGGCCAACATTGTGCCTACATGAAGCATTTGCTACAGAGATTCTTACTCACATTGACAAAGACAATGATTATCTTAAGCATGTTGTTTTCTGATGAAGCTGCCTTTCATACATGTGGCAAAATTAATAGGCATCTGGGGATCAAAACACCCACATGTTGTGATTAACATGAACAAGGCAGCCCTGAAGAGCCTTTGGTATGGTCTAATGCATAACAGGGTTATTGGCTTTTTTTTTTTTTTGTTGAACTCAGGGCAACATAGAGGACATGTTGAAATTTATGATTAATGTAAAAGAACTTTAGTAATTGTTGAAACTGAAGAAAACCGTACACCTTTACCTAACATGATTTGTGTGTAATGAAGTCTGATAGTAGTAAAAATGATGTTAACTATTGGTTGTAGTAATAATTGTAACACATTATATGTCATCCAAAAATTGTAACACATTTATATTTCATGCAGGACCCGAAAGCTTCAAGGGGCCCCTGAGGAAACCCACCAAAACATCAGCTTCTTGAAAAACCCCAGGAGGCAGGAATTGGGATGGCTGGCAAGGAAAGACCCGTTGACACAGTGTAAGTGTTTTATATTGACACTCGTAAATGAACAGCCCTGGATGATCTAACACAGCAGAAAGAGAACTCGGGACACCATTCATTAAGCTTCACTACAAGATTACTCAATTGGGTGTCTATATTATTCCAGGGCTGTACTCTATATTTATACCATGCCATTTTCATTAAGTTTGAAGGGAAGGTTAAGGAGAGAAAAGAAGCCTGTGCTAGATTTAAGGTTAATGACATGAAATACTTCATCATGTAAGGAAAGTGATGGTTATTGAGAAGATAGTGTGATAACCAAGATTGAAAGACACTGTGGTAGAATTTAGTACTGCAGAATGCTTTTCACAGTTTAGGAAGTGAGGAATAATAGAATTTACACTCCTTGCACCTTTTTCTTTCTCATATTTCATGGGTGCTCTCTTATTTTCCTCTTTCTCTTATTCATGTTGATGCTGCAGGGGACTCAAAAATTTCTCTTGGGTCTGGCTTTTTGTTTATTAAGCAACTGTAGGGAAAAGAAGGAAAGTTTGTAGTTTTGATATTTTCTTTCTTCTTACCTTTTTTTTATCTTCCTTATGATTTAACCTCTGTTGCAGTGTTTCTTTTTCCAATGAATTTTCTTGTGTTACTTGAAATATTTGCATTTAACCCTTTTAGTACTGGGATGCATTTTTACATTAATTCTGCTTATTATCTGGCAATGTTTATTTTATTTGTCAATGTTTCTTTTGAGCTAACATTAACGTCCCTCTTTTCTTTTAGTACTTCTCCATGTTACAATTCTGAATTTCTAGCTTTCTTACAGTGTTGGATTTCAGAAGGGCACCATTCACTTAGATTGTAGATTAATTGGAGATTAGTACATCCTCTTGGAATTGTGAGTTGTAGAAGGACCTGATTGTCCCTGCTCAATTAGGTTATGGAGAAAGAAGCAAGTTTTTAGCAACTCTTGCCATGTGTTAGCTGTACTTCGCCCATTTATAAAACAGGTGAATTGGTTGTATCTGTTACATATTCCATCTTTCGGACACCTCATTCAGTCCTGGAACATCCCTCCTAGATGATGGCCACAGTACTCTCTCTCTCTCTCTCTCTCTCTCTCTCTCTCTCTCTCTCTCTCTCTCTCTCTCTCTCTCTCTCTCTCTCTCTCTCTCTCTCTCTCTCCTTACTTGCATTCTTCCTTCTTGCTGATGAAATACTTCTCTACCATAACCCCTTTCATAGAGTTTTCCGAGCTTTTACTTAAATGCCCCTTCAACAAATACAGTATCTACATTATCTCAGTAATTCTCTTCACATATACTTTTGTTGCTTTTACTCTTCCATTTCAGACAACACCTCTAGCACAGTCCTTGTTATTTATTTATTTCTGTGCAGGTGTCTGTCTATATAGGAGAGGATGGGTATACCCTTGATTGATCCTCTGTTTTGATGTATGACTTGGACCTTATTGTAAAAAAGAAAACTGTTTCCCAAATATCTGAGTTTTCTGAGCTGTTTTCGTATTGCAGATCATCAGCAGGACTACTGGAGCAGGCAGAAGCTGGGAGGAACAGTGAGGCACACCAGGTGGACATGGAGGGTGTGGGATTGGACCTATGGTGTGGATTGAGTGGATGTGAGACCTGGAATTGGTATTTATGGTTGTTTATTTATCTTGTGTACAGAAGAGAGTGGTTGGAGAGGATAGGAGGAGAAATTAGAATTTGTTGGACTTGTTTATATAATTGTATTAACATATGGACCCAGTTAGTTGTATCTGCTGTAGTGAGGATTGGAGTATTTTTAAAGTAACATTAATTATCGACCCATACTATTTCCATAAGTAAGATAAGCCCCTAAAAACTAGTTTCCCATATGATTTTTAAATAGACATTAAATATCAACCAATACTATTTGCAGGAGTGGAGATCATTATTTCTTCTGATTAAAGATGTTAAACTCAGTAATGTTAATGTTTATTTCAACCTAATCTCACTTTTATAATTAAGTTAAACCTAAACTAATTTAATGTATGATTATTTAAATATCTTTGCTATTTGCAGGAGTCAAGGACAGATCACTGCTAACCAGGATGACTACTATAGTACTATAGGCTGTGTCATAATGGTTGACAAGGATGGCACTAAGATACTGTAGGTGAATAATGGGCTGGAACCTTTTTTCCTTTATGATGTATCTTAGTGTCATGTATTAGAAGCCATTGCACAGTCTGGTACTCTGGTAGTCATCCTGGTCAGCAGTCATCTGCTGTCCTTGACTCCTGCAAGTAGTAAAGATGATAGTTGGTGAATACGAATGTTTATCTTTAAAAAAAACCATATGTGAAATTAGTTTAGGTTAGGTTAGGTTGAAATAAACATTACTGAGATTAAAGATTAAAAAATTAATCTGAAATAAATTATCAACTATCTGGCATATACTCATATACTATAGGTAGGTAGATTGCTAGTGTCATAGCTCATTCACTCCATTCCTAAGAGATTTGGAACTAAAAATATAATTTTATTGCAGATATGAGTAATGACGTTACAATTCCAAGAGGATGAGGGAAGTGGAAATCATCAAGCAGAGCCGGCATCCACCTTGACAAAGACATGTATGCAGACTGAACAGGCTGAAGGCTCTATCACCAACTGCCTCAT
Organism: Callinectes sapidus; assembly: GCA_020233015.1. NCBI lineage: Eukaryota > Metazoa > Arthropoda > Malacostraca > Decapoda > Portunidae > Callinectes > Callinectes sapidus. The sequence continues at coordinate 9,912,451 of CM035186.1, read as the reverse complement.
TTATCAGATGAGCTCAGTAAGCTGAGGGTGGATATGGTGGGGCTCTCTGAGACAAGGAGGCCTGGTAGTACCGAGACCAGTAGTAAGGGTTTTACTTACTACTGGTCTGGCATGAGCAATGGTCACCATGTCAAGAGGGTAGCCATAGGCATCTCCAGCAGACTGCAGCCGTCTGTTGTAGAGGTTACTTCGGTTGATGAGCGTATAATGCAATTAAGGCTGGAGCACCATCGTGGCCGGCAAGACAACACCACACCACCAATCCAGGGACGACGCCAGACACCACCACTGCCACTCGCCAAGATGGAGTTGTCCTGCCAGCCACGAGTTACCGAGGAAGTCTGTCTGGATGGAGTCGTGTCCAGCCCACCAAGTTGTAGAAAAATTCTACAATTGGATACTAAAGAAACACTACTATCTTTAAACTGCAATTTGCACATAGTGGCCCCATCCTTCCCCCAAACAGACGGGAGAAGGAGTTTTTAACAGAGTAGACAACACCACCCAGAACCTATGTGCAAATCTCACCTTAAACTTAGTATTATATAAGGGGGTTAAGAACAGAGAGAGAGAGGTGCTGTAGGGTAGGCGAGGCAACATGCCCCCCGGCGTATGCCCCCTATGATTGATTGATTGAAGGCTTGATTGAGGTGTGCGCTTGAAGTCCTGAATGCTGCAGGCCTCAGATGTGGCATCAAGGGTCATTTACTCCTGGGAATCTCAGGAGTGTGCTGCAACCAGTTCAGCAGCAGTGGAAGCTCTTAACTGTTCTTGGTAGCTGGAGAAGGATGCCAAACCTACAATGTAGTTGATAGTGATATCTACCAGTATTGCAGTCTCGCGTCAAGACATAGCAGAGGCCAATGAAGTTGGTTAGTGGTCCAATGTGAACATGGTTGAATCTTCAAGACTACTGGTTAAAAAGTGGCTGCAGTAGAGTTGGTACAGAATGTCTCCTTGGATGTTTCACAGTTGTGGTGGTTATATAGCATCCATCCATTTACAAGTTTTTGGAGGATACCAACTAAAACCAAGTGTTGTTGTATCACTGAAATCTTGCTTGCCTAAAAGGAAATCCACTGTGGCTCCTGATTGTTCTCCCTTGTTGCATGGTTTGACCATGGTGTGCAGAAGCTGCAGCAGGAGTGAGTAGTGATGAAGAAAATTTCAGGAACTGCTTGATGGACTTGCATTTTGCTTGAATAAGTGATGCTGTTGGAGAGCTTATGTCCAAGGAAGTTGATGAAGGTCAATTCCAAATTCACACCTGATGTTGATTTGCACACCATTATAACCTTGTAGCCAGGACAAAACTTGCAAGTACAAGTGATTCTTGATTTGAATGGCATCTGGAGTATTAAAATGACAAAATGTGTGACAAACACAGTCTGTGATGTCAACTTGGTTGATGGATGTTTGGGAATCCATTGACGAGGTTAATTCTGTTGAGAATGGTGGAACCAGAGAGTTATGGAAAAAAACTTGTGGTTGTTGGGCACAACATTTTGTGCAGAAGTAATCATGGTAGTCTTGCTGATGACCAGTTGGTGTGTGTAGGGCTTATGATGCCATGACTCCTCATAAATTTGAACTTGTCCTTCACTTTCTTGAAATGCTCAGCAATGAAGTGTCAGGCCTTGGTGTGTACTTGTAGTCTGGTTGTCTTGCGCATTGTCACTCTGCTTCACAGACAGAATGCGAACACAGCTGCATCAGCATGGGAATGAGTCTTGAGCTGTCACTGGATGTAGATAGTGAGGCAGTCGACCAATGTCTGACTTTTCAGATTAATCATGAGGTTGTATTGCCTCATTAAGTTGGTACCGAGGATAGCTTGAAACATTGCTCCAATAAACAGTACTCAGCAAAATATCACAACCACCGAGTCAAGTGCCTGTACTATTAAGTTGAAAGAGGAACCCTGTATCAGTAGTGGTGTGCTGCCTGATGCACCAGAATAATGTGGCCACACTTTCGTCACTGGTTGAGCAGAGCATATGATGGAAGAACAGACCAGTGAGGGCTTAGTTTACCTGTGGCAGTGTTTGATGGATTATAGCCCCTCTTTTCTCTGATGGGGTGGAACAGGTTACACCCGTCTTTACTTATTTTGGTTGTGCTTGTCAGTGTAAAATGGGTAAGAAGACATTTAGCATCTGAAACTATTGCTTAGATCATTGCTTTACATCAGGCAGGCTACCAAAGTATAGAGTTGCACATCAGAGAAAAATGGATATGGGACTCCTTACTTTGGTAGCTTGTCTGATGCTAAGCAACAATCTGGGCAATGGTTTCACATGCTAAATGTGTTACCTGTATTAGACCCACAAACAACAAAACATGTAGAGATGTAACCAGTTCCACTTTGGCAGAGCTGTCAGGGCCTATAATCTGTCATCAACGCTGCTAGAGACAAACTGAGCCCTCGTTTGTTTATTCTTCCATCCTATCCTCTGCTCACCCTGTGACGTAGAAGTGGCCACACTAATCTGTTCCACCAGGCATCATACCACTGATACAAAGTTTCTTAATTTAAAACTTAATCTTATGGCTACTCACCCTGGTGATTGTGCTATTTACTGCATAACATCCATTCAAAAGAATTAGGTAGGCTCAGGTCCAGCTCCATTTTCTGTCTTGTGTGGTATCCTGGTACAATCAGTAGCATACAGGTGCAGGGCAGGAGAAACTTGGTCTGGTACAGTCAGTCATACATGTGGAACAGCACAGATGAAGGGAAGTAAATACTATGCTGCACTAGTGTTCAATGCTGGTATTAAATACCTTTGAAGTGCAAGGAGTGTGGCAGTTTGTCATCTTTCCTGAACTTCTGGTGGTAGATATAGAGTAAGAAGTGGAGAAGCAGGAGCATGGGACTATCACAGGAGGTAGCAGACTTGAAGAATTGAGTTTTAGTAAGAGGTCTTAAAACTGCTCTCTAGTATGGAGAACCACATAGACAGGTCTTGAGAGCAGAATGCAGAGCCCCTCATTGTTATTGCATCAGCAGGAGAATTGACAGAATCATCATCTGACATGGTAGGAAGTTCTCAGCAGCAGTGATGAGCTTGAATGACACTTAGGCTGGATGTTAATTGGTCACTCCCCCGTCTTTAATTTATGTGGCTTGTGTTGAGGTTTTGGTGCCTGGTGATGTGAGAGACAGGAGCCATAATGTATCTTTATCATAATTTTCTAGTTTGATTCTCTTGCAGATTTTCTTACTCCTCAAGGTTTAAGATGTCCCAATGTTTTTCTGCTTGAGTCTGCAAATGAAGTGAGAGGGATGTTTACAAGGGTCACTACATGCTGACTGACTTAATCTCATATGAGTGTAGTATTACTTAGGATGGTACTTTCCTGTGGGTTGTGGTTTATGTAAGTGTTACTATTTGATGTAATGTTCAACTTCAACAAAACACACACATGGAGAGCATAATGTGACAGGTTACAAGCTAATTCTATGTACCAAAATATATTTAATGACTGACTATATTTTTTTATGATTTCAACCTTTTTCAGTATTTGTTTGACTTATTTTTGCAACAATAATTCTTTCCTTAACCCCTTCAGTATGGGAACACATTTTCACCATAAGTTTGAGGGATGACTAGACAATTTCATTGACATTAGGAAAAGCCTATGAAGATTGATCTTCCAATGACCAGAGTCAACTATTTAAATCCCCACATGAGTATCTGAAGCTGTATAAAATTGCCAAAAAACAAGCCAAATCATATATATATGAGGTGTCTAGTTACACACTAACAGGATGTGAGGACACCCTGTATGTTATCACTCAAAAGTGCATGATAACACTACACTCACACTGGAGAGATGCAGGTCAAGTTCTCATCTTGGTAGAGACACATGGACTGCCAACCATGCACTATGCTCACCTGTTGGAGAAGGACAGGAAAATAAGTCTGACTTAAAGAAAAAGTTAATGTTACACAGTGGAAAAATAAACATGAAACTTATATCTAATAACAAGTGATAAGAGTTAAATTTCAACATATTATTTATAAAAGGCAGCTTTCAAGACAAGACAGGTACTCACCAAATGCGTTCTCTTGTATGTTTGTAGAAAGGCACTTTCCCCATTGGCTGGAGTGTAGGAGGGTCAGCTGGCCGGCACAGTCTCCCCAGTAAGGCCCTGGCAGGGAGCCCCATCTGTCCATTCTTAAAAGTACCACAAAAGAACTATGAGTATTTCTAAAGATGAACAAAAAGATAATCATTTGAGTGCATTATACTATAATTTGTTTCATTTAAGATATTATTAAAAGAAATAGCAATGAGAAAAATGATGAAATGGATGTATGGTGCTTATTATGAAAAAAAAAAAAAGACATGAATAACTAAGAAAGAACACGTGCAATGTTGCAGTGAGTGATGGTGTCAAGAGGCTGGAATGGTACCAAAAGGAGCATTCCTGTCTGAGCACTGGATTTCTGTTTGGTGGTCGAGGTGGACTTGAACGTAAAGACTCAAGGAGACTAGTGACTGGTAACAAGGAACCTCCACCGTAATTTGTACATGGAAGACTTTAGGAGCCAAATTATGATTCGCATGCAACACCTTAACTGTCATGATCGTTGTTAGAAAATAAACGAACACACCTTTGCATTTCAATAAACAGTAATCTCACAAACATTATCCCCTGACAGCCATATCATAGGGCCAGCACAGTTTTGTTTCACTTTTAAAACACTTTAAACACTTTGAACACTTTATTATGTCTACTCATAGATATTACATAATAAATTTATACATGTTGTTGGTAGTCTGGTAGACAGCCTGTATGTAAGCATAGCTTTTTTGGGCATGAACTTAAACTACAAAATTAGAAGTGTACACGTTCAGATGTAACTTCTAGAAATCTATTGAGTTCTGAGTTAGTTTTATAAATGAGGTCAGTGAGGTTGTTACCTTGCATGTATAGTGTGGAGTCATCAGCAAATTGTATTGTGTTAAGGGAAGTAGAAAAACTGCTCATGTCATTTATATATAGTAGGAATAGTATAGGGCCAAGAATACTTCCTTGTGGCACACCAAGATGTATGGGTTTGGTACTGGAGGTGGCTTTGTTAAGTAATGTGTATTGGAATCTGTTTGATAAATAAGACCTGAAGCATTTGTGCACACATCCTCGGATGCCATAATGTTGTAATTTATCTAATAGAATGTTATGGTGAACTGTGTCAAAAGCTTTACTAAAGTCAATGAAAATAGAGATGATGGATTTATGGTCATCTAGAGCAGAATGTAAGTATGGAGTAAATTTAGTTATGGCATCAAAAGTGTTTAGCCCTGGACAAAAATCAAATTGACTATTATTTAAAACACTGTGTTTGTTGAGATGGCCCAAAAGAATTTTTTTCATTAACAATTCAAAAATTTCGGAAAAAAACAAAGAATGGAAATAGGGAGGTAGTTAGAAATATCAGCTTTGTTTCCAGATTTGTGGATAGGGATGATTTTGGTACTTTAAATTGAGTTGGGAAAACTCCATCTCTGATAGAATCATTTAAAAATTTGAAAGCGGTACACTGAGTATAGCTCTTTGTTTTCTTTAATTATTTTAATGGGTATATCATCACATTTTTTTTTTTTTTTCAGGGCTGTGATGGTATTCATGATGTAAGTGACTGTAACAAGAGGGATACTCATGGAATGTAAAAAGTTACCCTGTAGATATGTTAAGTGTGATCTTGGAGCTCTAGGCAATTTGTTGCTAAGTTCTGGGGCAATTTGAGAAAAATAGGTGTTGAAGGCATTTGCAATTTCCTGGGGATTACTGTATTCTGTACCATTGTGGTACACTGTTTGGGGAGATGTTTTTAGTTTTCCTTTACTATTTTCTATTTTCTTAATGATTTCCCAAACTTTTTTGGTGTTTTCTGAAGTTGGTAAATTTCCGTTGATAAGTTAGAATTTACTTCATTTATTAAACTATCTAAGTAGTTTCTATATTCTTTGTAGCACTGAAATGAGATGCCTAATTTGTACTGTTTATATAGGTAAAACTTGTGTTTGATAGAATTACTCATACTCTGAGTTAACCATGGTTTCTGCAGTCTTTTGGAAGTTAATTTCTTAGTTATTTTTGGAAAACTAGAATAATACATGTTGTATAGTTTGTCAAGAAAGATGTTACAGTTTGAGTCTATGTTATTTGCAGTGAGGTAAGTGTTCCAGTCTGTATGTGAAAGTTTCTCTGTGAATTTTGTTCTGTTGGAAGTGTTGTGTAGTCTGAAAGTTAACTTGTGTATGTCATTTGATGATTGGCTCAGGATTAGTATGTTGATAAAAATGGGAAGATGATCACTGAGAGGAAAGTGAGGTATGCCAGAAGAGGAAGACTCATGGAAGTTTCTCCAGATCTGATCCAGTAAAGAGAGGCAGTTGTGTTTGTATCAGGGAATCTAGTTGGACGAGATATTTGGGGAAAGTAATTGTTTGATTGCATGGTTGTGATGAATGTGTTTGTGTGAGATTGTGTTACATGTTCAAGAGGATTTATGTTAAAATCACCCAAAAGAATATTTCTGTTATTGCTAAAGAAACTATTTGAGAGAAGCCCATCAATGTAGGTATTAAATTCATTAACATTTGTGTGTTTACAGTATGGCCTGTATAAGCAAGTAACATTAAAGTAAGTGTTTGGTAGGATAATCGTAACACTAGAAAGTTCAGCATTAGTATCACAATTACAAAAGTCACCAATTTTTGTACTTTGCAGGTTATTTTTTACATAAATTGCTACTCCTCCTCCTGCTGAGCCTACAGGTCTAAATACATAATATGCATTGAATCCATCCACTTCATGAAGGTGTTCATTAGTGGGGTTTAACCAGGTTTCACTAATACAGAGGACATCAGGTAATTTAGGTAAGGATTTGATGAGGGAGATCACTAGGTCATAAGGACCGTTCAAGGAACGGGCATTGTTGATATGTAAGAATTGAGGTCATGATTGTTACAGATATCATTAATGTTAAGGGATCCATACATGGAGGTTATAATATTTAAGTCATTATAATTACTTGAGTGGCTCCTTTCCTCTTCTAAATCATTAAAAATTGTATGAAAAAGATTTGTTATTTACATTTATAAATACAATAATAAAATGGTATTTGATAAAAATGAATAAGAAAAAAAAAAAAAAAAAAAGAGATAAGGGAAAGAAAAGCTAAGTAAAAGAAAGAAATGCTTGAGTGGTTTGCCAGGTAGGATGGTAGATATATAGAGAAAGGCAAATTATATTATAAAGAAGATTGCACATCAGAGCTAAAATGGGGTAAATAATTAGAACAGGCAGAAAATATTTGTGTGGCATTATGATAGTGTAAGTGAAAAGATGGGATTAAGGACAATATTGCAGAAAGACAAGAATATTTTGGGAACTACTCTACCATGAAATAAATGCAACACATAAAACACTTACGTAAAAGAATAATACAGTACTTCATCCTACTATATTCCATGATATGGGTTGGTACCTGGCACCCAATATATCGCTTTTACAAACCTCCAAAACTACTGCTGACACTCCACCGGTCTGGCCTTCCCCACTTCTCACGAAATGGAGGCTAGGATGACACGTTCACATAGCATTTCGAACCCCGATTCATTCCAGTAACATCATAAATCATTCGAATCACTTCCCTTGGTTAAATTGTCTATCGAATAGGATGAATGTAAATATATGAGCTCAACTTAATAACCTAAACTGAAATAATGTAGAAACTGTCAATGTCAACGGAGAGGAACAGACAAAAAGTTATCAAACGAGCCAAAGATTGAATGATACAAGGATCGAATGTTTTAAGATTCAAATGAATCAAATTGAACCAAATGAGCGAAACCGTCAAATAAGCAATACTGTCGTAATATTAGGCGTGGAGATGACATAACTAACGCCCTCTATTATCCCAATTGATGAAGCCTACTTATGTACCTATCTACATAATTATCAACTCATAAAATAATCCATTTTACTTTTATTTATCCGGTGAAATTCAAACTGAAAAGTGAAAACCAACTATCAGCGAGTCACACAAGTCAGGGTATCAATCATACTTAACTAATATTTCAAGGATTGAATGTTAACCTCGGCAGACTCGACCCTGGAGGGAGGAAAGGGAATGTAACCCACATCATACACGTAATGTTATTTCCCAAGAGCAAGTCCAGCAAGAAGGATACGTCTCCTTTAAACTAGGACGAGGAATGAAGCTTATTTGATGGCTTACTGTACTTACACTTTACAAGGTTTGTGTACGAGGAGAGAGAAACTGAGTCTAGATATTCTATTATCTTTCTACCTTTGAGACAACCAACATACCCGGCCAACGTGACCCCGGGTATGTTCTGAAACGCTTTAGCTTCTTATGACTTCCTTTGAGGTGATCATTTGGATTTTTTTTTTTTTTTTTTTTTTTTTTTACTTATTATATCCCTCGCCTCACTCCAGCAGGCCATAGTCATTCGAGATCTACAAACCTTTTCTATGATGGAAGTTTATCTGTTTGAACTTTTGAAAGTATCACGATGACCTCTGTAACGCGTAGCTGAGAAACAATAGGAACTGGGAAGCATTAAGATACGTTACATGTTGCATGAAGATCAGCCATCACTTTTATGTAATATACTATAACATGAAATTTTCATGTTATAGTATATTACATAAAATTGGAAGTTAAACAAACTCTCATAAATCTATTTGTGATTATTATTAACTACAAAGGGTCGTACGATAGTTATCATGGAACATCGGGAGACTGAACTTTCTATTAAATAAGGTGCACAAAATCGTTTATCAGATGTATTTTCAATCATGTGATGATGAGGTGAAGATAAAAAGAAATAGAACCAAACCAAACCTGAATTAGGCGAGACAGACGGACTGTGAGTAACAGACAGCCAGGTCGAGCCACGGGCGTGTAGTGACTGAATGAAGGATGGCAGTGGAATGATTGATGACCAGACGTGCCAGTGCATGGTGTGAGTGTGGAGTGTGGAGTGTGAGGCTCGATGCATCATTCACATCTGGGGAGTTTGAACACTGAATGGGAATCTTCCCGCTGAACCTACTGTGACTTCTGAATCTACTCTGTGATCTCTGAATCTACTCCGTGACTTCTAAACCTAATCCGTGACTTTCTACTCCGTGACTTCCAAACCTACTCCGTGACTTCTAAACCTACTCCGTGACTTATGAACGGAGTATGATCAAGTCGTAGAACACTTATATCGTAAGGTTAGTCACCCTAGCGATATTTTCAGGATAGCTTTGTTTTACATAATATGCAAATGCCATTTAAGTTAATCTAAGGTGTAAAACTGTCTTTTGTTCCATTTCCCTGTTGTAATGATCTGTTATGGAGAGATTATCAGGGCACGTCTCTACTCCATTTAAAAATTATTTATTGAACTCTTTTCTCAGAGCGATCAAATAAATAACCAAATAATTAGCTTAATGCAACTGAACAGTAATCAAACGTAACCCACCCAATAAATAGCTAGAATGGCGATTTTTATGTCTCTCTCCTCTTTATTTTACATCTCTCTTCCATTCTATTTCTCTTATAATACAAAGCTACCTTTTGTTTTACTCCTTGTTCCATCTATGTATTTGTTTATTCACTTTAATTAACCTTTTACACTAGAAGCCGTGACTACCGCACACCTACACAACACAGGTAACAACAGGTAGCCATACTGTATCATGGGAGTCTAATGCGAGTAACGAGAGTCCATTGGCCCAGAAATCAACCCAGAGCTGGTGATAAACTCTGTCCCTCGCGATGGCTTTGTGATCCAGACAGCGGCTGTGCAGATGTGGGGGGTGCACAGGGTGTAAAGTCGGTATTCAGAAACGCTTTGCTCTCTCACCACGAGTATCTTCAAGGCCACAGATATGATTAGCGGGGTTTTCAAGAGTGTTTCTTCAGTTCATAATGTAGAAATCTTATCATTCTACCTCTAGAACCGTAAAGAAAAAAAAAAACTTAAAAACTTATGTAACTTTAGATAAAGCTTTTTGGAATAGTGGGGGTGAAGCACAGAAGTGTATCACAATATGAGCAAATGAGAGATGAGAGGGGTATCTGCTGCATATTTAGCAGGCTGGCTCATTATTTGTTTATGGTAAGGTATTACTGATCATCACATCGCTTTGCCGTCAGATGATGCGGTGAATACTCAAGGTTAAATCGATCTGAATCAGAGAGAGAGAGAGAGAGAGAGAGAGAGAGAGAGAGAGAGAGAGAGAGAGAGAGAGAGAGAGAGAGAGAGAGAGAGAGAGAGAGAGAGCGTGCGCGTGTGTGTGTGTGTGTGTGTGTGTGTGTGTGTGTGTGTGTGTGTGTTACGTGCAAAATATTGGTATTTGATAATCTTTAACACTGAAGTGAAAATTATTCGAAATGCTGGTTATTTATCAGTGATGCAACACAACAAGGCGAAGATGCAGTCTCCGGAAAGAGCGGAGGGTGAATGTCAGTTCTTTTGATACTCCTTAACAGTTCAGCGATTACCAGCACAACCGTGATAAACGATCAAGTATTCTCATTAAATCTACAAAGGAAACAAATAGAAGAATCACAAATATACAAACCATTTTCTTAGTCATCTCGGTAGACTAAAAAAAGAACATGAACGCTTCACAGAAAATTACAACAGTTTGAATGATTTTATCAAGCCTCTACGGAACGATGTAGGCCAACGGTACAGTGAGCGTACGATAACGACGCCCTATACACACGGGCAAGCCTCAGAAAACTTCAACATGACACACCTGGAAGTGCTGACGACGGACGGACCTTTGAACAGAAATGAACCTCGCTTGGACTGGAGGGGAAACCGTCAGATCGACCTCTTCATTGGCCTGCGCCGGGCCGGTAAATTTTCCAAAGAGGGCATAAGAAACGAAATCGTCAGGATACTTTACACGCTCATTGCCGACGCGAACCTCAACCTCAGAAAACATAACTTCGGCGACACGACTATCCTGTGCCCGGAGGCGAATGTGAGAGAAACTGAGAGTCTCTCCCAGGTCGAGGACAAACCAACGATGCCCCGTAGCCTTCTTGGTCTTGAAGCAGCTTTCCTGTTGCATGTCATATATCCCGTCCACGAGGGTCGTCACGTTTGAGTCCTGATGCATGTCGCCCATAAAAGGTGTGGCTCCAGTCGCCAGGTCCATTGGCCGGCGAGTGTAGCACAGGAGAGCGTCATCCGGGAAGGCGTCGCGGTAGGTGGGCATAACTAAGGCGCTATAGAAGGTACAGACGGAGGCAGAGATGCGGCACCACAGCTGACACCATTCGTGCATAGTGCAGGCGCTTGAGCAACGCCCAACGTAGTGGGTCTTCTCGCCATGACAGAGGGTTTCACTGTTTGAGGAGTTTACCATTATTGGCGACACAAACACCTTGCGAAACATATACACGAGAGTCGCGTCGCTTGCAGGTGTTTGTAGGAGCAGCAGAGGAAGCAGCAACAGGGCCAAGACACACAGGGGTCCACAGGGGGAGACAGGCGTCATGACGGAGAGCTGGTAAGTTCTTGCTGAGAGTGTAATAGCTTCAAGGAGGACTGTGATGCCTGAGGGAGGTGTTCAGGACAGCGCTTCCTCTCCAGACTTGCTGATGTTGCAGTGAGTAATGAAAGATAGGAGACTTCTTTGTTGTTGTTGTGAAGCTACTGTACTGAACTAGACGAGTAAAAGTATTCGCAAGTGTTTCTTGTTCTGTGCCGTGACCTGGAATACAGTGCAAACATTCGGTAACGGTTTGGGAGGAAGCTATGAAAAACACCAATGCGCATGACCCTGACGCACATCATGGTGCGCTACAAACATCCCGCCCAGCGCCTTGACAACCTCTAGATACTAAATACACATTAACCACACAAACCGCACTCCTCATTCTCAGAAGCAGTGTTGACCAGCATTGGTGATCAACTCGAGGACAACTAGTATATATTCCACGTGATCGAAACCCATTTTGTCTGAAGTGCATCACTAGCGGTACAAAAGAGCCAATCATGTCCAATAATGGCATTCCATGGAGCAAGGCGAGCGTGGAAGCCTCCGAGCACGGTGTTATTGTCACGTGGTTCTGTTGTGGAGGATTAGAACCTATCCTTTACGTTCTTCAGTTCTTTATTGCCAACGACACTGTGTTACCTGGCTCAAAGTGCCCCTATACGTACGTCAATTATCAGGTAATTACGATGACCCTCATCTCAATTCGTATGTTAAAGGATGTCGTCTCTAACAATAAGGTATGATCTATGTGTAATAAACATGGCACTTCCTGTTCGTTGCTGCACTATCGCCACACTGTTCCCAATGCGCGAGTAGGTGGTTTGCTCAGATTACCTGTCGTCTTTTCCTCGAGCAAATTTTTCTTACCATTATCTCAGTAAAAAAAAGACATCCTATTATCAAATGCACATCCATCGTGGTGCCGATAATGGCTGCAAATCTCCTTTTTCATCAGGTAAATGACATGAATTTATCTCATCCTCCCTCCATCCTTCTCCATTGTTTTCTAACTTTCCAGGCGCCGTTCGAAACACAATTTCCACAGACAACCCTGCCTTCCGCGGCTTTCCCTTCTGCATATTGATGAGCGCGCGGCCTTGCCTCCGGCTGCCGCGCGCCAACTGAGGGAGCGAGACAAGGGAAGTGTACGGTGGGTGGGCTTCAAAAGCTTGTAAATACGAGGCAGTACGTATATTGGTCTCTTCTCTAAGGTCCATCGATCTTTCGAGGGAAGACTCCTTGGTATGCATCTGTTTGTCGCTGTATAAGTTTCCCTGTCTCTTTGTATGCTGTTTGTTAATATCATTGCTTCCATCCGTCCGTCCATTCCTCTGCTGCAACTCTCTAGCTGTTCGTCGTGCTTCGTCTTTGCGTCCGTTTACCTGTCCTTTCTTGGCCACTGAGTTATCGTCCATCCGTTATACCTGTCCCTTTCATTGTCTCCCTGCTGTCTGTCTAACTGGCCGTCCGTTGTTTACCTGTCTATTCCTCAGTTCCGTCTCCCTTCAGTTCCTCAGTGTTCTGCGCCTCGAGGTCCCGTGTCCTTCCAGACGGAGGAGTCAGACACAAGGGGAGCCAGAAGGGCGCGCAGACTTGAGAAGGAAACTAAGGAATTCATGTAAACTAAAGCGAGGGGAGGATGGAAACCCATTGTAATAAAACAGTAAACTTGAAAGGCTGAATCAAAAGGGCAAGTAAATCATGTATTCTCCAGAGCAGGGGATAAAAGGCAGAGGAAAAGTCGAGAGTGAAATATGCTAAAAGAAAAGGGATGTGAAATGTAATTAATAGTAGATTTGAACAGCATGATATGTAAAAATATGCAGCACTGGAAAGAAAGGAAGATGAGATGCTATGCGCCAGCTGGTAATAAAGCAAAAAATTCACAAAATAAACGAAAATAATTAATACTCAGCAAACATTGTCACGTGAGGAAGAAGAGAAAAATACACCGAATGAAATAAGATTGAAAAAAGAAATTTGCCGAGGACATAACTTTCACATTATATACTTTAAAGTGATTCATTCAAAGCTATGAACTCAGGAAGAAAAAGAAACATCAAGCGTTTACTTAATTTGATAAAGGAAGTAGTTGCTTTAGATAAATGTAATAATAATGTTGGAAAGTTTTGGGACTGCTTTTGTATCTTCGAGAACAAATTGTCTATGTAAATGACTATCAATCAAATAAGAAAATACCTACTGATAATCTCTCAACAAAAATATAATAACCTGATAAAAGCACAACCAACAAATTTTCCAAAGAACACAGTAATAAATAAACCAAGTGTAACACCCCCCCCACCCCAACACACACGCACACGCACTCACACGTGCACACACACACGCACACACACACACACACACACCTGATTGCTTTTCCCATCACCTGTCTAATCACTCCTTGCTTTATCTCACTCAATCTATCCTATCACTTCTCCTCTCAGGCCAGACACTGTCCACTAATTGCTAAAGATCACTAACTTTCCTCGGTGATTAAGAACGTGACAGTAGCCTTCCTCTTCCTCCTCCTCCTTCTCCTCCTCCTCCTCCTCCTCTGGCTACACCTACGCCCACCTCATCCACAAATTACCTGTGATAACCTGGAATGCTTCTCCCCCTTCGCGCGCGTCTCAGAATGATCACTTCACCTGCTTCCTTTCGTCCTTCCTTCCTTCCTCCCTTCCTCCCTCCCTCCCTGCCTGTCTCAAATCTTCTTTCGTCCCCTCTTACTTGTAACTATTTCTTTTTATCCTTCATTCTTTACAGCATAAAACTCCTCTTCACTTCGTTTAGGACTGAATTTTTACTTTTTTTTTTTTACTCTTTCTCTCTTTCTCTCTCTCTCTCTCTCTCTCTCTCTCTCTCTCTCTCTCTCTCTCTCTCTCTCTCTCTCTCTCTCTCTCTCTCTCTGCGTCGTTGTTATATTTAGTAATTCCTTCATGCTTCTTATCTAAAAGAGAAAGTTCGCTCATGCTTCTTTTTTTCCCCGTATGAATCACCGGAGAAAGCAATCCAAGAAAACTCTCACCACTTGTGAATATCATGAAGAAAGAAATACTCGCTCGCGGTGCTTCCAAGCATGCAAAAATACATGAGAGAAAACCTGAGGACATACTGAGGAACACGGTAGGAAGCGTTGAAGTCTTACGAGGAGACAAAAATCACAAAGAAAAGAAGAAACACACACAAAGATACTCGAAACATTTTTTATGAAAACTTTTGAGTGTGGCAATAGTTTGGCGGCGCTGTATAGGGCGGCAGCCACGGCAACGGTGACGAAGTTTTGGGTTCACCTATTGCATTATGAAGCACCGAGCTGTTAACCGGATAAAGTTTTGATAGCGATTCTTTGCTTCATCCATGATTCAAGAATGCCTGGGCGAACGAATAACGACTCCGAGGAAAAATGTTACACTGAGATAAAAAACACGAAAGAAATTCTGACTCCCTCGCTACAACAGAACAAAACAACAAAACCTGCGACGAAACGAAGCAGAACCGAAAAGTTTATCATCAGGGCACTACGGTAAGTAGCATCTGAATCCTTCCTTCAATATCCATGGGACAATACCACCTAAACGCATCGAGGGTGCACAAATTCATAGTTAGTACATTGTAGTAGTTCAATTATTGGCAGAAACACAAGACTCGGATCAAAGAAGATAAGTGTTAGGAATTTAGAGTGCATTATGTATTTCGATGATTTAAGCAAAGCATAACACCAATGAAGAGACTGAACTGATACATTACTCACTACTAACTATCTTACCCAAAATATAAGAAAAGGGAAACTGTTTCTTTCCCCTTTGAAACTTAACCACCACCTCCACCATCACCCCGATCACTTCCCCCCCACCACCTCCACCACCATTACTACTACTACTACTACTACTACTACTACTACTACTACTACTACTGCATGCTATTTCTTTTGTTAGTGTGATACTGGTAATATTTTTGGAGGCACTTTTGTTTTGTCATGCCCTTTGTATGAATGCATTCTGTTATTATTCCTCTCCCTAACACTGTTTCCACTCCCAACCCCCCCCCCCCCCT
>CM035186.1:9824734-9835430 GCA_020233015.1 Callinectes sapidus | reverse complement strand
ACACACACACACACACACACAGAATGCTGAAAAAAGGGAAACAAAATCATGAGCCAACACGGGAAGGAAACAGTACACAAATGACAAACGGTAAATAATAAAATGTGCCCCCCCAAAAAAAAAAAAAAACAAAAAAAAAAAACACGCTAATTACCCAAACTGGCCAAAGTCAAACACAACAACACATATCCGCTTGACTTTCATTAAGAGGAAGTAAAACAAATAGAGGAGCCAACACAACCACGGCAGGAAACACAAACAAAACTAACACACAAAGGCTACGGTACTGTGTCTTACCCCCGGTTTGTGTGTGTGTGTGTGTGTGTGTGTGTGTGTGTGTGTGTGTGTGTGTGTGTGTGCGTGTGTGTGTGTGTGTGTGGTGTTTTTATTATTTTTTCAGTGTTTTAATTTACAAGTTTCTTTTTTTTCCACTTTCTTGTTATATTTCTCAGGTTCATTCTTTTTCTTAATTTTTCCCCTTTTTATTTTTTCATGTAATTTTCTTCGCATTTTGGAGTGTGTGTGTGTGTGTGTGTGTGTGTGTGTGTGTGTGTGTGTGTGTGTGTGTGTGTGTGTGTGTGTGTGTGTGTCCCCGCGTGCCTGCCCGGAATAGGATAAGGGAATGAAAAAGTTAAGCAGTTTCCAGCCATAAACACACAGCGTCAGGTGACACAAATTAGGACACAGAGTTTCCAAAAATAGAGAGAATAAAGCAAGGCCACTCAGGTGTGTCAATCAACTTTACCACCACCTGTCTATCGATCTGTCTATCTATCCATGTACTTCTCTATATAGATTTTCCCTATGTCAATTCCGTTTACCTGCGTTTCCATTTATTCATCAATGTATATGCACGTTTGGCTGAATAACCTATCTTTCTATCTATATACATATCTATCTATCTATCTATCTATCTACCTATCCATTTATCTAAAAAAAAAAGCAAGTTGTCCATATTTTCCAGCAGAGAGAAAAATAAATATTGACCTGGCCATTCGTTATTCAGTCCGAATATGTAAAAAGAGAGAGAGAGAGAGCAGATCAAACATTTCAAGTGTCCTCTGCTACAAACTCTCCAGAGGGAACGGTGCACCTTCACAATCAAGGACACGAACATCATGACTGGCTTTAGAATCCCCGCAGCGAGTGAGCAAGAACCAGGTAAAGCAGGTGGTGGAAAGCAGCCAATTTGTACCCGTATAATTGCCTAGACTGGCATAACAAGATGATGAGATAAGATAAGAGATAAGGAAATGAAATGGATGAAATGAAAGGTTAAAAAAATATGTAAATGCAATAAATATACTACGCACATATGAAATTTTTGAGTTTTATGACAGATAGGGTTACAAGTTAGTTACAAGAGATTAAAGAATAATAGAGTGCAGGTAAAACTCACTTTTCTGACGCCAACAGGAAAAAAAAAAAGGTTGAGTAGTAGACACGAGTTTTTTTAATTGCCATGTACACCTATCAATGGTCGTGGCAATCAATCAATGTACTGTCGGTGTATATTTGCAATAGACAAAGCTCACTGGAAAGCATTCGACTCCCTTTAGACGTGACATGATTGCTCGTGTCACCAGGAGAATTGTAGGTGGTAATAGATGGAGGTGGTTTCAAAAGTGATCAATAACGAAGGCTAGCAAAACAAGATGATACAAAATGATACAGAAAAATAAACAAATAAACTCAGTATAAAAGGGGCTTTGTAGATGGTAATAGATGGAGGTGGTTTCACAAGTGATCAACAACGAAAACTAACAAAACAAGTTACAAGAAAAAATAAACTAAAAATAAAAACAACAGTGTGGAAATGTGTACCATGTAACGGCTCAGGATATTGATCAAGTGTAATGAAGATTAACGAAATAGAAGAGAATAACATAAAAAAAAAAAGCATTTCAATAACAGTCAATAGTACAAAAAAGAGTAAACCAGGGTATTGTACAGTAAAATGTGTGTGTGTGTGTGTGTGTGTGTGTGTGTGTGTGTGTGTGTGTGTGTGTGTGTGTGTGTGTGTGTGTGTGTGGGTGTGTGTGTTGCATTTCTATTACCTCTCAACTACACCTTCATTCCTGAGTGACGTGATGAAGCGTTGCAAGAAGTGGTTCATAATTAGTAGGAGCCTGAGATGAGTTACCACAAGAGAGAAAAGAAAAGGAAAGAAAAAAGAGTGAAATCCATACTCACAGCCACCACCACTTTTTAGGAGTCATAAACACTCTTGCAACTCTTCCTTAACATGACATTTACTAAGAATTTAGAGCCACGAAAAAGTAACGTACAAAAAAAAAAAAAAAAAAAAAAAAAGGCACTTCGGATTCTTTCTCATTCACTGGCAACATGAATGAAGTCGACTTTTGGTGTGCCTTTCTTACACTCAAACTTTACTTCCAGTTGTCCCTTCCACTTTGTTTTGCAATTAGTGGACTGGTGACTATAAACCAACGGAACTGCAGATCGAAGAGGCGTATGGGTCACCGGTCAATTGAAAAAGATTAACATCACCGCAACCACCATAATAAACACAAATAACAACATTGACCACAACAGTTAATAGCGTTGGAAATAATGGTAAAAATAATAACGGTAACTACAATAACAACGATGATAATAGCGATAATAATAATAATAATAATAATAATAATAATAATAATAATAATAATAATAATAATAATAATAATAATAATAATAATAACAACAACAACAACAACAACAACAACAACAATGATGATAATAACAATCTGCAATAATGACGATTCTCAGCTAAATTTCGTGCTGGAGTACAATAAACAGAGGCCATAAAAGCGAGGTAAGTAGCGGTATAACATTTCAAGAACAGCCGTGGAAAGAGTAGAAGGCCTGGAGGCGCAGCGAGCACAGGTAATAAAGTTGATTAATGCCCAAGTTAATGACCAGCAGCAGGTGTTTAGTGTCCACCCCCAAAGATCGTCGCACCACTCACTGTCTCGGACCAACGCTACTTTTACACACCTGCACACACACATACCTGAAACACCAGCAGTAGAGAAGGCAGGCTGGTTCCACATCCTCACCTGAAACAACACTCACAGTTATCAATAAAGAACACGATTAATAAAACAGAATATTCACAGCATCAGTCAACCCTAACCTAACCTAATCTAACCTGAACACACATACTCGAAGGTGTAATAGTAGAGTGGACAGTCTTGTTTTTCATCCTAACCTGAAACAAAAACGGTAAATCAGTGGGCTTTTTCTTTTCATTGTTTTTCCTCTATTGGCCAGTTTCCCTCTCTTACATTAAAGAAAAATCAATAAAGAGCAGGATTATTAAAACAAAATATTTACACCATCAGTCAAGTGCACCACAGCGCAGCAGGAAGAATACCACCTTGCTAGCACGAAAAATCTCACCAACTTACAACGCCATTAATTCACTATTTTATTATCTCAACACCTCACCCCTTCCCACAACTTACCACGGTACTCACTAACCCGCTACCTTGCTACGCCTTTCATTTATTACTTTACGATCTCGCACCTTAGCGTTGAGAAAATCTTACCACCTTACTGCGTAGCTCAAAGTCCTGGACCTCCCTACT
The DNA here is from genome assembly GCA_020233015.1 of Callinectes sapidus. Taxonomy (NCBI): domain Eukaryota; kingdom Metazoa; phylum Arthropoda; class Malacostraca; order Decapoda; family Portunidae; genus Callinectes; species Callinectes sapidus. The sequence continues at coordinate 9,831,840 of CM035186.1, read as the reverse complement.
ACTTCACTACTTAACCACTGCGGAAACATTACAATCTTACGACCTTACTATTTCGAATACACTCATCAATTGTGTAAATTTAAATGACACTTACTTAATCATTGCGAAAACATTGCAATCTCACAACCTTATTATTACGAAAAACAGTTACGAGTATCAATTGTGTAAATTTAAATGGCGCCTTTTACTAGCACTTATAACCAATCCGACTGATCCTCTACTAAGTTGGGAGGGAAATTTAATCCCACACGGATGAAGGAGGTTATTACGAGAGGATAATGAAATCTTGCTAAGGCTTAAGAAGCTAAAGATACCTGGAGAAGTGCAGCAGGCTCAGCGAGAAAAGGTAATAATGACTCCGATAAAACAACTTGACCTCTTCTGCAACAACAACGCAACCTTATTGAAATTCCTCGCCACACAGCTAATGTTGCTTCACAAACACATACGGGACGTCTTTCCACAAAACACACCGCTACTGACACACTTGCAGACAACAATCTCAAAATAATTTCCACATTGATTTTCCTTCGACCTTCGACTGCCACAGACCACGACACCCACCGGAGGACGCTAAGGGTGCGGGGAAAAGGGAAAGGAACTCGGGTGTTAAAGGATGACGATTTAGGCGAGAAAAAGGTGAGACGAAGGTAAAATGTGGGGAATGACGGGTAAAGATTTCTAGTAATGCAAATCAGTGAGGATGGAGAAAAACATATACGCCTAGTGAAGCATTTAGAAATATGGAAAGAGAAGGCCATTTTAGAAGGAAGGAATGATAAATAATGGTTCAGGAGAGTCGAAAGGAAGGAAGAGGAGGAGAAAGAGAGAGAGAGAAAGAGAAGGGAGGAGGAGGATAAAGAACTGAGCGAGGCGATGGGGTGAAAGAATGCTTAAGAGAGCGTGAGAGGACTTTCAGAAAGGTGTGTGTGTGTGTGTGTGTGTGTGTGTGTGTGTGTGTGTGTGTGTGTGTGTGTGTGTGTGCGTGTGTGTGTGTGTGTGTGTGTGTGTGTGTGTGTGTGTGTGTGTGTGCGTGTGTGTGTGTGTGTGTGTGTGTGTGTGTGTGTGTGTGTGTGTGTGGGACTGCAGTAGCGACAGGAGACTCAGGACCCGCGCCAAGACTCTTTACCACCACACTTTGCTCTGATGCATTCTCTTATCATATTCTTCGAGGCATTTGAGTGTGGGAGCTTCAACTTACAGACGTCTGAGTGTGGCGCCTCGAGGTTCAATATTCACTTCGATGACGGATGTTACTTGACACTTCAGTACGTGTCAGAATTCCCTGAGCACCAAAAAATGAAAGAGGTGAAAGATACCAGATCCGATCCCTTGCAGCGGCATGTGAGGGTGAAAAGAAAAGGGGATCGTAACATGCAAGGAGTTGGTAAGAGTTTTGAGAAAAGTACACTGTGTAAGAAATTTAATCAAGACGATAGTTCAACTTCTTTAGTAATTCACACTACCTCATCCTCCCTACCGCGCCCTAACCAGCCTGTCAGATGAAGACAATTGAGTCCACCATCTAGCAGAATATGTGGAGGACCCCTTAAAAGCCCTTTGTCCTTGGAGATATAATTACTCTAACATCTGGATCACACGAGCCATGCAATGTACAAGTCTCTCTCTTCAACCTTTAATCCTCCATGGAAAGACTCACGTCCTTGGAGCTTTGCTTATTTTACTCATTCCTTCATCACGTCCTTCAACTTAGTGTATGCCAGGGCCAGGGCGAGGGCAAGGCAGCGGCGCACGTCCTCGCTGACAACACGACTTAACACCTCCGCGCTGAACGTCTCCTGGCCGGCAGTCTAACCCAGATCTCGCTTATTACGAGGACTCTGCTTCGCGGCCTCGAGTATACCTTTACCACAGTGGTCCAATTAGCAGTATATAACAGGTAATGATAATCCCACGACGTAAAATGCGGCGCCCTCCATAGTCTGGCACGTGAAGATCACCATCATCATTAATGTGGTGATTATGGCTCTCCTGCTGGCGGCGTGACGGCCTCCTGGCGGGAAGAAGGAGGCGCCACTGATGAGGATGATGTAGGATGGACCTCAACTCATAAATGAGGTAAATTTTCATACGTGCAGGTAAGCTGACGAATATTCGCTAAATGGTTCTGAGTCCTCGAGGAATATATTAATAATTATCCTGACGAGGAAAGTCTTCTGACATTTTCTTTTGCTTGTATGAGAGAATTTTATTTTTTTGCAAGTGTTTTCATTATAAATGGAAATGCATTCCAATCTTTATACAGAGTGAAAACGTTGTTCCACAGAGAAATTACTTTTCGTGATACGCAAATATGCATACATATCCAAACACACAGACACACACACACACACACACACACACACACACACACACACACACACACGAGAAATTTCGTCCACTATTTTTTCATACACCGTAGTACAGCGGCAAAAACATAACAAAAAAGGTCATGTTTACAAAATGTTTCAAGTTCAAAAATATGCTTCAACCTCTTTGCATAACGTAGAAATATCATGAAAGGCCCCTAGCGAAAAAGATAAAAAAGATTGCATGTAACCCTTCTAACACACACACACACACACACACACACACACACACACACACACACACACACACACAGAGCTTGTGATAGCCATTGCATTTTTTTTACGCTGTTAGTCCTAATAAAAAAAAGGAGCGAAAAAACGAAAAATCTGAGAAAATCTGTGTCTCTGATCAGGAAAGCAACAGTTGGAGGCCTTTGGAGTTAATGAGGAACCAGACGGAATCTTGATTAATTAGGAAGGATGAGCTTCACCTTCGCGCCTTCAAGTATGCGAATATGATAGAATTTTGCTATTTTTTTCCTTAAGGGATTCGGGGAAACGTGATTTTCAAATGATCAAGGTAATGCTTCTGTTTGACTTATTGTAGACAGCGAGAGAGTTGCGATTGTTGTTGTCTGTTGTCTGTTGGTGTCTTTACCTTAATCAACGACGTAAGTAACTTTTGTAGTATTTTTTTTTATTGTTGTTCTTCCTTCTCCTGATCCTCTTTCTCTTCCGTTTGCTCTTTACGACTGTCTTCCTTACTTTCTTCCTTCTATTATTATTACTGTAACTACTCATGAAAATACATTTACACTACATCAGGTAATAAATTCTACTACTACTACTACTACTACTACTACTACTACTACTGCTACTACTACTACTACTACTACTACTACTACTACCACTACTACTACTACTACTACTACTACTACTACTACTACTACTACTACTACTAAATAGAGAAAAAAGGATAAAGTTTTCTACGCAAGTTTACCAAAAGAAAAATCCTACGACTGACCTGATAACCTTTGAAAGCTACACACACACACACACACACACACACACACACACTTAGTTAATCACGTAATGTACTACTCCCCTCTTTGAAAACGGAGTCAAGATACGATTAAGACACGCTTATTTATCCGAAATCTCTCTCTCTCTCTCTCTCTCTCTCTCTCTCTCTCTCTCTCTCTCTCTCTCTCTCTCTCTCTCTCTCTGATAAACACATATATCGATGGCACCATTATGAAGACCCTTATATCATCGAGATGTAAATGCACTCAGACAAATTAATTCATACTAAAAACCTGAAATTCATTAAGTTTAGGAGATTCACAGAGAGAGAGAGAGAGAGAGAGAGAGAGAGAGAGAGAGAGAGAGAGAGAGAGAGAGAGAGAGAGAGGGAGAGAGAGAGAGAGAGAGAGAGAGCGAGAGATAGAGAGAGAGAGAGAGAGAGAGAGAGAGAGAGAGAGAGAGAGTCGATCGCTTCCCTGGAGTAATGGGTGAGTAAATATTACTCACATTTCCAGTTACTTTTTTCTACTATTAAGCTTCACTTTTTAGTCATTTATGTATAATGGATAATGGATTAGAGTTCACTTATTCAACTTGTATTACCGCTGTGTGTGTGTGTGTGTGTGTGTGTGTGTGTGTGTGTGTGTGTGTGTGTGTGTGTGCGAAGATCACGTTCAGGTAAGCAATTATCAGATTATCACCATTTATCAAAGTAACCAATTTACGTAAAGTGCTACATATGTCACTATCAGACGCGCGTTATCACTCTCTCTCCGACTTATTACCGCCATTGGAGCTCCTCTCAACACAGCGCTGCGAGATGGAAGTCTGACGAGGATGAACTGGAAGAGATAATCAAACACTTTAAATGGAAGAGCCGCTATCGTTGTCGGTGAATTATTTGGAATTCCTTCATTTTTTCCGTTCATTACCGGCGTGTTCGGTGTCTCCCTGCATTCAGTGTTACTTTGTGGTGTCCTCGGCGAGTGGCGTTGGATGGGTGGAAAGCAGACACAAGGAAGCAGCCGCGTGTAAACTGCATTTCCTCGATGTGTTGTGCACGCAAGTCATATCCCGCCACCTCCTCCGTGTTGTCAGTGGACATTTTCAATTTCGACTAAGCTTCACGGCGGGAAGGCGGCCACACACTTAGGATTCGCGTTGTTCTCACAGCTGTTGTAAAGCATATGTCATACTGCTTCTTTCTTTTCGGGCACAGGCAGCTGTGTCAGGCAACTCGCAAGGGTAGCGCTTATCCTCCCTTTTATCGGGATGCAAAGAAGGCACTCCTCACTTCTGCCAGCTGCTCTAAGGGTCACCAGTTCACACAACTAATATCAATGAACAATGGTATCTCGCGATAAAAAAAAAAAAAAAACATTTAATGATAAAAGGGAATTTTAATCTTATTAGCGACTTGGCAACTTTAGTACAGACCAGTCAGGCATCTCGCCTACTCATGCCAGTGTCGGCGCCTGATTGCCGTGGCAAGATGGAGAACTATTTTAAGGAAAAGAAACGCTTTATAGCGAGAAGGAAAAGGTATAAAGAGAGTGAACGTCTTGCCCCGACTACAGAAACTTCCCAGAGCGGCGTGGAGCAGGTGAGTGGTTGAGGGACACCTTGTAGTGACTTGAAATGTGGAGGCTATAAGCGGCAGGCAAACTCACTACTGTTGCTTGCAGGATGTGGCAAGAGAGGCGGGACGGAGGGAGAGGAAAGAGGATGGGAGGGGAAGAGCGGGTGAGGCATGTGTGAGGGATAGACAGGCGGGGAGGCGGGGGTTGGGGGGGTATGTTGTCATGAGTCACCCCATGAGCCACGGCGATAGTGGCGCAGTGTTCTGAACGTCAAGGTCTCTCTCTCAGTTTCAGTGCTGTGAGTGAGGTGGTGGAGCGGCGGAGGGAGTAGTGGCAGCAGGCATCACTACACTTTCAGGCGGTCATGGCCTCACATACACCACTAAATAATATTCTCCTTATCAAATACTTCGATATTGCTTTAAGATTTCGAAGTTTATTTCATAATGATTTTTTAAGTCATTTTCAATTAAAATAGTCTTCCCTTTTATCATCTGATTAAGATAATAAACCGTTGAATGATTCAATATTGTGGAATGAAGTTACTCATGCATAAGTGGCATATGCTAATTATTATTGTTTATTAATAAACAATAAATCTGAAATATTGAATTCTGGTCACTGCTATAGAACTTTCACGGATAAAGTTGGAATTTATTCATGAGAGTAGATGGATAGGCTTTTGTCAATCTATTCAAATATCTCTTCATTTGATATTGAATATTTAACTTTTATTATTTCATTCATATATATTTAAAATGTTCATATCAGTGAACATCATCGACTATCCTCATAGCGCGACACAACGACCAGGCAGCTTCGAGGCCAGTCGTCTGGGGAGGAGGGAGGGACGGGCGGCAGGACAGAGGAGTTGCAAGGGTCTTGCTTTTTGGCCAAATATCCATTGTCTCATATATTACGTCCTAAGCGTGAGTGTAATGAGACTTGTCTGCCACCAGGGTGAGGATGACCAGAGAATCCTCTTGAAGGACAAGCTATTGAAGGTGAAAGGCAAGAAAGACGCATTAAACCAGACTTATTGGCTGCCACATTCACCGTACAGCTTAGGAGGTTATGAAGAGTACGTCCCGGTGAGGAAAATGGTGGTGGCCGCTTCCCAAGTAGCGGAAGAGGGAGGGTGGTCACTGCAGCTTTCTCCTTTACAAGACCTCTGCACCACGTCTCTTAAGATCTTGGTGCCAGGATACCCCCTCGAAGGAATCCTATGTACCGCCATTCAGCGCCATCAGGAAGATCATGGTGAGCTACAGCTGAACTTGCCAGCAGTCATGGATTACATGAGAAACTTTTTTGAGACCGGAATTCACTTGTTGGAGGTGGTGCAGAACAAAAAGCGCGTCACGACCAGGTTTGTTGTAGGTTCCTGGAAGGATCCTCGTATGCCAGACCTTCCCTTCTACACTCCAAGGGCAGACGGGGGACCATTCTTCAGGAACAGGTACGGCAACTACTCCATGCTCAAGACGGTGAAATTGTACCACAGTGCTCAACGTCTTCCTCATGACCTTGAGTTTTTCATCTCCCTCAGCAGAGAGCAGAAAACACACCTGGAAGAAATGTGCAACCAGGCGAAGAATTCTCAATAGACGAGTGATGGGTGAGCTTGCTGGAGAAGCAGGCGCCTCTTGGGCCTGCTGCAGTGCACGATGCAAATGAGACTCGCGTGTTGGATGGACCATTACGGAAATTACGATGCATGATGAGTTGCAAGTTTGGTCCTAATGTGCATGTGTGCGCCTCGTGACGCTGTGAAGGGCGCGTGACAGACCTGGAACGTTTGCCTCGTGCTCATCTTTAAAAGAATTAGCATATGTGAGTGACACGATTAATTGTAAGTGAATGATCTCGATTGCATAATATCATGAACGATGATTTTGTTAATGTTCCAACTACTGATCTCTTCCGTCAGTGTGTGTAACCTTACGTGCTGTTCTGGACAGGCAATCATTATATGGCAACACGCCTTATAATTTTACATGAAGTAAATACATTATTGTAGTTCCATGTACGTTTGTTATTCGTATTAGTATTAATCCGAAGAGTTAATATGCTCCTTAATACTTCCATTAGCATGTTCAGCATATTTATACAAGCTCTGTATAAATTGTACACCGGTTTACGCACACACACACACACACACACACACACACACACACAAACACACACACACACA
>CM035186.1:9724564-9737802 GCA_020233015.1 Callinectes sapidus | reverse complement strand
TATTAAGTACACACACACACACACACACACACACACACACACACACACACACACACACACACACACACACACACACACACACACACACACACAAAGGACTTCTTTATCACGCTTTGGGAACGACACACACGCAATCAATAGGTTCTGATGCAAATGTAGATACGAACCAACAAAGACATTCAAAATAAACGTGCGCTTCTCCTTAATAACTCGTTCATGAAATGGTAATTCAAAAGATACACTGCTTTTTTTATAGCTTCCCTTGTCAATATTGCGCCAAATACTCTAGCTAGTAACTCAAAGTACAGTGATCCTCAGATGAGCGGCATCACCTGCATCTTAGTAGACTCACCAGCCCAGAGAAACGCCAAGTGAGCAGTGCATAATTTCTGAGCGAAAATGCATCAGTGGCGAGCCTTCATCCATCACCTGTCACCGTAACTCACTCGACGATGATGAATGTTGGTGTCAAATCAACTTCAAAAGCATGATTTTTTTAAGCATCCGTGTTCGCTGACTTCCTTTTGCTTTCTTCCTGCTACTCTTGCCACTGCTGGGTCTTTGGGGTACACAGAAGATATATATATATTGGATGAGAGCAGCGAGAGGGATAGTTCGGAGGCTAGCGTAGGCTGGGGTCAGGCTCTGGGGATTAGTGTGCGCTGGGACAATATTCTAGCGTTAGGGACAAAGGTGTCTTGTCGCAGGGTTCCTCAACACTTACGGTGGAGGGGGCGGCGGCGTGGTGAGTAACTTCGCCCTGATGGACCAGATCACTGCCCTCAATTGGGTAGCGGAGAACATTAAGCAATTCAACGGTGACCCCACGAAAGTGACGCTTTTCGGGAGGGACACCGGAGCCGCTTGCATCTCCTACCTCATGGAGAGTCCCATCGTACCCCAAGGTGAGTTGCAGCAGCGCCGCACCTCCACCCAGGCAACGCTGTCATAAAAATCTTTTGAACGCTATTGATCTAATTGCATATTTTTACAGTCTCAGGTCGATAAACAACACTCGCGTTACATAATCCCTGACGAGCGAATGACCTTATCTATACAGGATTGTTCCACCGAGTGGTGATGGTGTCGGGGTGGTCGGGCTGTCCCTGGTCGAGGGTAGCGGCGCCCCTCAGCGTCACTCTCCGCTTGGCCATGGCCGCCGGGTGCCCGGTGCCAGACGATCCTAACGCCGCCCATCCCAGAACGGTGTCATGCCTCCGGGACGCTCCCCTCCAGGAATTAATGGCTGCGGCAAGGCAAGTAGAGTCTCCAGCCTTCATGCCGGCGTGGGGTCCCAGCGAAGACGGCGTGGTGGTGGCGGGAGCGAGGAGGGGGGCGTCACTACTCCGCCAACATGTGCAAGTCATGTTGGGATTCACGCCATGGGAGGCTTGGTCTTGGTTGAGTGAAAGTTTGGTTAGCAAAGGTGTGGACGACAGAACATTCGAGCGTGTAGCGAGGACGTGGGTGAGGAACACTCGCCGCCACCACCTAAGGGAGGTCCTTGCAGCCACGCTACAGGAGTACACGGACTGGACGGCAATCAAGCCCGGGCCTGATGTCCGCAGGAATCTTCTCCTGCACCTCCTGGGAGACGCGGGGGTGGTGGCTCCCCTGCACCAGGCAGCTGACGCCCTCGCGCATCACACCAAAGTCTTCGTCTTCATATGTGACCTTGGCCTTTCTGGCCAGGTGAGTTTCCACCAGAATCACTTTGCCTATAAAGCCTTCCTCTCTCTCTCTCTCTCTCTCTCTCTCTCTCTCTCTCTCTCTCTCTCTCTCTCTCTCTCTCTCTCTCTCTCTCTCTCTCTCTCTCTCTCACAGTTTTATTGCTTTACTTTATAAGAAGAGATTGGTCCTATCTATAAACTACGGAATAATTGTTTTGGTTCTCTCGCAGCTCCAGGCGCCGGGGTGGGAGCTCGGGCTGATCTGGGGCACCGGACTCAGTGACGTCACCTCATCTCCGGGGGCGCCCTCCCCTCCCATCCGGCCCCCGGCATTGACACAGCTTTCAGAAGACGTCATCACTCTTCTCACTAACTTTGCCAAGTCGGGGTGAGTGACACTGCTGCTCTGTCTCGGCCGCAACTCAGCCTCACCCAACAGGGAGGCCTGACAGGTCAATTGTGGTGCAGGATGAGTTTGCCGAGGGTGGAGTGCTGTTATAATGCTCGCCTAACTCGCTGCTACAATCTGAACATGAAACTGACAGCCTTCCAAGATTAAACTTCACGGTTATTATGTTTGATCACCAGCATTAAGGCAATTACGCTTGGCATGATGGACGCTTAATGAAGGTAATTCGTGCATTTGGTACATGCCGTCGTTAGAGGTTGCAGGTATACAGAATTTCTCCTTTCCTTTCCCTTGGCGTAGTATCAACATCCATAGAGAATGAAAATGCCGGCTACGCATCTTGGTCTGAAGCCAAAATGAAGTACGGAGATATGAATGATATACAGAGCACTTTAATTATTCATATGATTAGGTAAACAGAAAACGAAAACGGGTGAACGGTTCAGACAGTTGCTACATGGATTCCCTGCCTATGGAATTGAGGAAGTGGTCATGAAAGTGCACCTTTAAGTAACCATAAACATCCCTCACCGCATCACTGACTGGCCAAGAATAACTACATAAAGCATGAAACTTCTGACCATAACCTTAACCTTGACATAGCGGCGCACGTTATTTTAGCTGCAGCGGCAAGTCGTGAGGATGACTGACTCAGAGCGGGACTAGAACGACGCTTTTAGACCCAAGATAAGACTGGTGGTCAGGTGAGCCGTCGACGAGTGTAATGTGCCATGACTCTGCAGGAAAGGCTCTTGAGCACTCCAAAACGGCTGTGTCCGTCTCAGTAATTACCAGTTGGGGGCAGACAGATGGGCGGAAAGAGGGTGTTTCTCCAAAGTCCTGGGTGTGGCGAGTCGGGCCAAACCACCGCCGCGCAGGAAGGCACGACGGAGGCACCGAAGGCACGGATGATGACCCATTTCTGAAATTCATCGGTGCAGCGGAAGCCATGACTAGCGGGGCGGTAAAGGGTAGGAGGGGAAGGAAGGATCGGACTAGTGGAGAAGTGGAAGGTGGAGGGAGAGTTACTGGTAGCCACAGCACCCTCCTCCTCCATTTCCTTGGCAAGCCGGGGGGCGAACACCAACTAACCTGCCGCATATCTTTCCCCAGAGACCCGAACCTGCCCAGAGAATCCCCCTCGCCTGGGTTCGCCGCTGTCGCCTGGCCGCGCTACAGGCCAGATACCAGAGAGTACCTCAAAATAGGTGAGTGTCGGAGGGGAGTCATAAATTCAAGTTACGTCAGCTTATGTATTTCTCAAGGGATGCAGGTTTCTCTGTCAACAGGGAGACATTAAGTGTTGAGCGTGTGAGCGAGAAACAATGGAAAGCCTCGCAAGGGTCCGAGAAGGTCAAACAAGACGCGCGGCACCAATTAGCAGTGTCAGTATTTAGGTGTATCGGTGGCCCCTTTGGTGACGCGCCCACTGTTTGCTCTAGAACAAGTCTGTCGTGGGGTTAATTAGCGGCGCCTCCCGCTCTGTGTAGATGTCCTTTCCTGTTCTATTTGTCTTGTGGATTTCGTCTTGCGGGCGACACGTGGAGACAGTAATGATGAAATAGGATTACTTATGTTGGGTTGTTGGGAAGTAAATCACACTAATTAGTAAGCACGAGGGTGGTATCGATTTCCTTCCACTCAACACAACGTTGATTACGAACACCTGGCGTCTTCTCACCGTCCGGTAGGTGTGCCGCCCACAGTTGGTTCTCAGTACCGCGCCCACCAGCTGGCACTCTGGACGTGGCTGGTGCCGGAGTTGGAGGCGGCGGGGAAGTCCTACCCTCCTGATTCTAAGTCTTGGGAGATAAGCACCGACCCTCATCTTTTCTACGGCGTCGTCAAGCCGCCAGACCCCTGGTACTTCCTGCAGCCCAACACTACCGCTACCACCATTGCCGCCGCCGCTGCTGCTGCCGCTGCCGCCCATGAAACGACAACCCCGACCCTGTCGGTGACGCCCTCCCCACAACCCACTACCCCGCGGGTCACCACCACCCTCGCACTCTCGCCCACCATTGCCAGGTGAGGGTAAAACACGCACCAACATGTAATATTAAAGAGCAAGAATTTTCATGATATCTGAGGTGTGTGTGTGTGTGTGTGTGCGTGTGTGTGTGTGTGTGTGTGTGTGTGTGTGTGTGTGTGTGTGTGTGTGTGTGTGTGTGTGGCGGCGCTAAGACAAGACACACAAAGCAACACTGTCTTCCCCTGCGCCCCAGCAGCAGCGCCCCCAAAATGACACTCCCCGACGCGAGTGAGTACGTACGGTATTCCACGGCTCTGATGGTGACGGTGGGCTTGGGCGTCTCTCTCCTGCTGCTGAACGGCCTTATCTTCCTGCTGCTGTTCTGGCGGCGGCCTTCGCAGCACTCGCCTTGCCAGGGGCACCACCTTCACGCTCAGGTAATACATCGATTGTTATGAGTCTCTGGGGTAAGTCTCAGGAATACAGATACATTTCATCACGCAAGCATGACGCTGACGCTTTGCTTCCCTTGGTGTGTGGCGCGGCAGGAGGGGGCTGATGTCCCCCGCGTGGGCTCCGTCATGAGTCTGGGAGGGCTGGGCGGCACCTACGGCGGCCCGCCAGACTGTGTGAAGGCGTCCTACGAGAAGCTTCACTTGACTTCTGACGAGCTGCAACACCTCACCAGGCAAGTACCGAGTGCCCACACCTGCTGCTCCCCCCCCCCATACTCCCCCACCATTCACCCAGCACTCACCCACTCACCCCTGCCCTTCCGTCAGTCCGGCGTTGCATCGCCCACCATCAAAAAGGTGAACACTTACACAGGAGCTTATTTTTGTCGCTTAATTCGGACTGTACCGACCAATGTTTTTTTCTGGCTTTCAAAGAGTTTAGCGGCGGCCAAACATCACGTGTACCCACCATGAAATTGCAAATCTTCATGAAAGAAAGAGGAAAATAGGTTTCGATTAACGCTTAAAAATAAAACTAATCAAGGAAAAAATAGAACCCCAGCAGGAAGAAAACAAGATGAAACGTAATATAACAAAACCTTCCGTGTTGCCTTTACATTATCATTAGACCCAAATGTACCTAAACCTTCAACATAAGGGACACTAAAGACGAGGGAATGAAGCGCCCAGTGAACCAAGACTCGGTGCAGTGTGTTCGTGACTCGAGCACTCAAGGCCGCAATAGTGAGGCGGAACAGAGGGACGGGCGAGCAAACTTCACTCATGCAATCCAAAAAGTCCATCAGCACGGCAGTTATTGAGTTCCGGAGCATAGCAAGTTCCCAGAGTTGGTACATTTCATCCATTGGTGTGTTATGTCCTTTGGTCCTTTGTACGAACACACAATAGATCACAGTTTTCTATTTTGCTCTTTTTTTCACTTCTTTCCTTTTGTCTCGTCCTTTCACTACCTTAAAAATATCGTTTCCGGTCCATCCTTGTATTTGCATATGATTCGGTGCTGTATTTTATGTTCAGAATAAGAAATATATATTTTATCAGTGACCATCGGTGATATCTCAGTCTGTTATGCCGTTAAGCCTTTGTTATCACGTCACCATCAGTTTTATTACCAACCACCAACACTCAAGGTGAACACAGTGCAGACACGTTCACTATCAGTCGCCATTCCTTACTACCACCGTCTCACCATCACTTGTCGCTACTTCGTAAAACTCAGTCTTGCATTTCTTCGTTATTTGTTTTATCAGGGCTGTTTATTATAACAATGAACGATGTTTATCACTCACTGCCCTCACCATCTACTCATCCAACCCTCCCTCCTAATATTATTGTTCAGATATACTCACTACCAGCACAAAGAGTCGCACACGCACGCACGCACGCACGCATGAGCTCACCGTCACAAACACACACACACACACACACACACACACACACACACGCATAATATTTATACAGACATCTCACGCCTGTCTGACTCATACAAACACACACAAAACATTTTTAAAATTGAATTCACAAAACAAATAATAGTTTTCATTCCAAAAGGTGGAGATGTTACTCATATCTCCAAAGGGACGTTGACCTTCGGGGACGAGGCTCCCTTGAAGTAATGAAGGCGTCAACTCTTTCCCTAAGCCCACATCAACGCAGTGTTAGTGATGCATTAATGCGTCCCCAAGATGACAGGCGGAGGCTACACAATATATTAGGGCATCTCAGCTAATTGGCCACACGTTCACACACACACACACACACACACGTATACACAAATGGTCCCGCCATGTGCAATTCCAAATCACATACATAGTTTTCAAGGATCAATGGGAAAAATGTGACTTGGTTTCTGCCATAATGATTCGCAGGGATGGCCTCGTTACGGCTCGCCCACTCCTCTGAACCTCGTACAAAATGTATCGTCATTTCAACAATCAAAGAACCATGAGATACAACAAACGATGTAACAGTGAAACATTTATTTTGTGCACACCCTCATCGAGTCGTGGAAATTTAACGGAGAGAGAAAAGAAAAGGAAACAGTCCACCAGGCAATTTTTTCGACCATTTGTAAATATCATCGCTTTTCCATGTAGCGAGCGAATATATTTTTTTTCCTCTTTTGCAATATTTCAGTCAACTTTCGCCCTGAAGAAGAAACTAACCGGCTGGTGGAAGCAATTAGACCAACACTGAGAACTGAGACTCGGGACTTAAAATCAACACGAGGAGCGCTCTCTCTTTCACCAAAAACTCTTTCTGACAACATGGAGTGACAAAAATTTCCTCACACATCCACACAAAACTTCACGACACACTTCGCCACACAAAATCTTACATCGCCTGAAATTATTTAGCACTGAAGAGCAAGAACAAGACACGAGACACTTTTCTATTATATCAATTTTCTCGAGAGCAGTTATTAAGTCTCCACGTCTGACCCAGCTCCTCACCCTCCTTCAGCAGGTCTCCTTCGAGCACGTTAAAGAGACCCAAGTCCCCAGGGGCCCTCAAGTCACAAGGCTCCTTCAGGGGTCCCACGGGCGTCGCCACCATCAGTAGGTAAGGTGGTCTAAAGGTCCGTATTAAAAAAAACACTTTGCTCTCTCACCGCGACTATTTTCCAAGGTCACAGAGACCACTAGCGGGATTTTCAAGTGTTTTTTTCAGTTAATAATATAGAAATCTTGTCACTTTGCCTTTAGAACCTTAAAAAACGCCTTGAAAATCTAATGACTAGTGGAATTTTCTAGTGTTTCTCCAATTAATAATGTGGAAATATTGTCACTCTGCCTTTAAAACCTCAAAAACACCTTAAAAATCTTATGTAAATTCAAGTAAAAGCCTTTAAAAATAGTGGAGGTGAGGCATAGATGTGTTTGAGAATACGAGCATAAGTCTTGTCAGTTCTTTTTACTACCTATCAAACGGGTTCCTTCCTCCTCTCCCTCTTCCTGCTCCTGCTCCTCCTCTCCCTCCTCTGTCATTCTGTACCGTATCTTCCCGCCGCACAAGAATATACCCTCTTGGTTTCTCTTTATTCTCCCCCAACACACGCCCACACCACAGCCATCACTCCTCTCGCAAAATCAAAACACTACCATTCCTCGTGTATCGTTGCCGCTACAAACGCCTTTTACATCTAAATTACACTTCCGTACACACTCCATAAAAGCGAAATGGGACAAAACTTCCCTCCCCCATAAAAAAGGAGGAAAAGAGAAAAACCCGGACACTCCTACCTACACCAGCACATCGATCTTTCCATCGTGACTTCATGACCTTTTCTCTCCCCCATTCAGGTCTCCAAGGGGCGCCAGCCGGGAGACTTCCTTTACCATAGAGCCGCCCACGTTACTGAGAGAGGCCGGTGACTCAAGGACGCGCACCCAATCCGTGGCAACGATTGGTGAGACGCACGCCACTCTTTAAAAAAAATAGTTAGGTTCTACTGATATTATTCTTACCGCTCTTATTCCCTCCTCTCTCTTTGATCCCTTATACGTAGTGTGTGGCGCGAGGGTCACTCAGGGTTGTAGTTTGAACCTCTGTCCCATTCAAGACACGTGACCTGACCTTATGTTGTGTCATGCTATCTCTCCTTTGGCAGTGTTTGTTTATTTGGTGTGTGTGTGTGTGTGTGTGTGTGTGTCTGTGTGTGTGTGTGTGTGTGTGTGTGTGTGTGTGTTAGCGAATGTGCAGCCTGCACCATGAATAATTTTTTTGTCGTATTTTTTTTCCTGAGTGTTAATTGTGCATTTGATTTTTTGTCGGTTCTTTATCATGCACGAACAAATATGAAATGGACTTTTTGATATACTGATGGCATTTTTTTTCTATATGTCTAGTGCAATATGTACATTACTGCTATGCTGTTATAGAGCTTGGATAGGAAGCTACTCAGACATCATAGATCGCTGTTGACCAATTCCTTCCTTAAACCACAATAGATAAGACATCAAAAGTCATCACTGTAAGAAAAAGTAATATAGAAAAAGAGATCCCTAGTCCTCTTGCTGCGATCCTTCCTAATCAGTTGCATCACATAATCACTAATTAATTACAAGGAGATTGGCTTCTCTTTGATATTTAAAAGCCGTGATAAGAGCAACCACAGGGTCCAACAGCCAATAACGACAGCAAGACCCAACTTGGCCCAGCAACTTCCCGCCGCGAAAGTGAAAAGAAGTGAAAGCAAAGGGACACTGATTTCTTGTTTCACTCTCCGCGTTCAATACCTGTCACCCGTAACCCTAAGGACCCGCTGCGGCTGATCGGAAACCAAGTGACTGTGAAGGACCGAGTGGAGGGGGCGAGGCTGACACGGAATGGCAGAATGATTGAGGCGTAAGACTAATTATGGAACTAAAAATGCCAAGATGTTAAGAATTTTCTCCCGTTACTCGTGCCTCCTTGTGAATGAAACGTTATATAGTGAGGTTGTGGTGTGAGGGACTGACTGACTGCCTGACTGGTCCTCTGAGTGTGGTGAAGTGGTGGAGTGGTGACGTAATATGGATAAATGGCGGCTATTGGTGAATGTAGAGGTGAATGGTGAGTATACTTGTGAATTGTGTGTCAGGTTCAGATAAATTATTTTTAGTATTTATGTGATGACTAGTGGTGAATGATATGGTGAGTCTGAGAGGACGCTGTTAATATTACCAAGAGTAGCAAAGACAATAAATAAAACAGTTATTTGCCAGTCCCTTTGTAGGTCAAAAAGAGTTAGCCAAAAGACAGGGATAAAGGACCGTGATAACTGAATGTTGCCGTGACAAGCTGACATAAGGTTTTGATAGTCCTTTGTGTGATAACTGGTGACTTGAAAAATAACATTCTTCTGAGTATACATAGAATCATTTTAACTACTCTGCCTGCCCAATGAAATATAAATCAGTCCTTCAGTCCCCGTAATGAAGAGATGGGAGTGATGAGTATATTAAGGAGATGAATAAGGAAAGTTTACTTTATATATTAAGTGGTGACAAGTGGTGAGTGTGGTGAAGGTGGGAATATCAAGACCCTGGGACGTGTCTGCTTGGTGCATGCATGGATTACTTACGCCATGTATATCCAGTTTATTTATTTTTTTATAGCTGTTTGCTTCCAGCAGGATACACTGTTTCCAGGAGAAGGTGGAAGGAGTGTGTGTTTAGCATGAATGTTTAGACTTGATGGCTGGCAGTTTATGTTTATGTTAATGTAAGAAGATTATATGTTTGATAATTGGCGTCACGCTACGGGATTATGAATATTCTTTAAAACCTTGATTCTGGAATATGTAATTAGGAACGTGGGCGCTTTAGTTTGATTTTATGAAGGACCGTGAAGAGGGGGAGGTGAAAGGAACACGTGAGGAGGAAAGGTGAGGGGAGCAGGTGAATAGGGTGGATGAAGGGTGAGAACTAATTCTGCATTGATTAAATTTTAGACGTCCTATTAAAAGTACATGCTCTAATAACCAACAATAGTTTCCATATCACTGTTGGCCATTGCAATGTAGTACCTGTAATAATCCGTAGTAACAGTAGGGTACAAAATCAAATTAGGACACACTTAGATAATTAAGAGTGTGTGTGCGTGGGGCGAGACAAGCCACACACACACACACACACACACACACACACACACACACACAGCTTCCCACCAGACAATTTAGGGTCGAGTTCAGCATCCCACGCCTAATGTGTGAGGAACGAGGTCTGGGAGCAGCCAAGCAGGGGCGGAGGGCGGCACCACGGGGGACATAACTCTGCTTCACCCTCACACTCTCCTCCACAGACCAGCAGGCCCAGGAGGAGGCGCAGAGGGCGTGGACGGTGGTGAGAGATCTTCCGCCGGGGGAGGTGTGCGCGGTGGAGAGTGGGTGTGGCGGGCAGGGCGGGGGCGGCGATGGCAGGCCTAACGGGTGGGCGGCCTTCGTGGGGGATGTGCCCGAGCCGCCGCCGCCGCCCAGGACCTCCACCCTCAGGAAGGAGAAAAAAGTCACCATCCTCGAACAGGCCGTCCAGAGGTTATGATAATGCCCCGCCCCGCCCTACCCCACCCCGCCACGACTCCCCCGCCCCTAGCCCCACGCCGGCCCCCCCTCCACCACACTCCACGACTCTCCGCCACGCCACCGCCACTCCAGCACCACCTCTCGCGTCCTAATTCCCTCACTTACTGCCACCTACTCCACCTCAACTTTCCTCCTCCTCCTCCTTCTCTCCCGGCCTCTCTGCGTTCATTTTCTCCGTCTTCATTCCTCACTTCCCAGCATTACTCTTTATTTTCTTACTCCTCTCCGTTAATCTCGCACTTTCTGTCCTTTCAACTTTTGGGTCTCACTCTTTTTCCCTTTTATCTTTTAGTCGATAAGTCATTACGTTTATCTCTTTCTCCCGTCTTCTCTTTCTTCTCTTCTCATCCCGACTTGATAATTAAGGGAATAAGTGACATTTTCTTTTGGATTCCTTCAATATGTTACAATTCCTTCACTCACTAACAACGAAGATTTTTAACCTGAATGCCTCAAGTTTGGTGTTGGTGAAGGGAAAGCTTCTTACATTAGATTATTCATTTTGTTTCATCCTGAATTACTAATTTCTAATGTGTATAGGCGCCTATTTTTTATACATTTTTTCAACCTGGCCTATTTTTGCTTCCCACCTCTCCTACTGCCGATGTCTTTCTTTATTTTCTTTTCGTTTCGTTCTTTCTCTTCTACCCTCATCCTTACCCACACCGCCCCGCCGCCTCACTCGCCACCCTCACTCACTCCCTCACCCTTCACCCTCACCATGCACTCATCCGAGACCGTAAAAGACCGCAATCCACCGCCTTCCTCCTCAACGCTCTACTTCTCTTTCCTCTTCCTCCCCCTCCATCTTTCTCTTCCTCTTCGTCCCTCGTCACCACGAACTCTCCTGACCTCGGCCGAGACTCTCTCTTTGTCCTCTCGCTGACAAGCATTAAAATGGTCAAAAAGAAAACTCAAGTAAAAACTTCAACATTCGCCCACCTCACGAAAAGGGAAAAACTCATTACGTTGCCACGACTGAATAAGATCTTTCCTTCTCTTTTTTTTTATCATCATCAGTGTAATGAGGTGAGTGTGGGTGATGGTGAATAAGGAATGACAGTGAATACAGAACGTTAGTGTCTTACAGGGATCTGCGTAAGGCCGAAGTATAACTGTGTGTGTGTGTCTGCGTGTGTGTGTGTGCGATCTCATCCATGTCACTCGGACTCTCTATATATAAACAAGGACACTGCTGAATGTTTACCTGACTGATAAATATATATATATGGATTTCGTAAATATTTTTTGAGCCTGTATTTCTGTGTGCGAGATTATATGTCTCATAAGTCCTCCCTAACACCCTTCTCCCCTCACTGACTCCCCCTGACGCCCCTCTCCCCTCCCTACACAAGATAACTATGGTAACCTCCCCTACCTTACTCTTCTGACTATTGACAGAGGTAAATGGCCTCTGAGATCACTCGGTTACAAAGAGTTCAGTAGAAAGGCAAGTTTGCACGATGAGCCAAAGATAAAATTATGTGAAGGATAGACAAGAAACGCACAGAAAACCGGATGGGGAGAAAGAAAAAGTGAGCTGGAAAAACTTGTGAAGAAGCGTGAAGGCAGCTTTATCAGGCGTAAAGATAGAGACGCGGAGGATGTGTGACGTGAGACTGAAGTGAAGGTGGCGGATGCGAGAGGCAGGCGAGTGACCAGACGGAGTGAAGGTGCTGTCGAACACTCACGCTGCACCTCAAGGAACCACAGATAATCAAAGAAAGAAAAAAAAAAGTGTCGGATAAAGTAAAAACAAAATTCTACCCTAAAAAACACGAAAAATACATAATCAGACGAGCTTAGAGGTGTATCTTGTTAAACAGGAACAGAGAACGAATATCAGGAAAGAAAAAAAAACACATGAGAAAATCCGTTGAGATGCTGAGATGAGTTTTCACCAGTGTGGTAAGTTTTCGTTTTCACCTCCTCCCCGAGACGAAACGAGACAGAAAACGGAAAGCATCATGTAAACGAGAGAACTGGGAGAAGGGAGTTCCCGGACGCACCTCAACCACATGTCTTCAACCCTTGTGCGCTGATGAAAGGAAAAGGAAAAAAAAGGGAAAAAAAGAGGGGGAAAAAGGACCTGAAAACCAGAGGAAAGAAAGATGGAGGAAAAGAGGAAGAAAACTCAGTGGAGTGTTGGGGTAAATTCGGTTTTGCTCGGTGCAGTCCGTCTCTGCCATCATTTTGTAACCCGATTCTGTTATCATGTTCGTTGAGTAAAGTAAGAGTTATATACGTTGGTCTCTTCTTTCCCTTCTATTTTTCTCGTCTTGTCAGGAGCTCGCCGCGTTCTGGGCATGAAAAAGTGCAGCAGAGGATTAAGAAACAAACCCTGGAGAGAGGTATTAACACGGCTTTCATGAAGAGGAGAGCAAAGCAGACAAGAGAAGAGGAGAGCTAATACCTAAGTCCTCAAACAAGCACACACACACACACACACACACACACACACACACACACACACAATATTCAAGCTTCCAAAACAAGAGATTATCTTACAGATGTTAACGTTAAGACAAATACGCAGACAAACCCAAACACACACACACACTCTCTCTCTCTCTCTCTCTCTCTCTCTCTCTCTCTCTCTCTCTCTCTCTCTCTCTCTCTCTCTCTCTCTCTCTCTCTCTTCACTCTC
>CM035186.1:9642360-9658073 GCA_020233015.1 Callinectes sapidus | reverse complement strand
ACACACACACACACACACACACACACACACACACGGACATCAAATCCCTTTCCCCTAAAGAAAAGAAAAAGAAACACGAGTCCTTCCCCAAAACTAAATAACAAAAAAAGTAAAGTTTCCTAAATAAAAAGAGAGAAAATGAAGTTTGGTCACTTAATCAGCTTTCGCACGAGGAAGTGGCAGTGACTCGCATCCAGACGACCTTCTTAGGCTAAAACACGTGACCTTGAGCAATGACCTGCCACTCACTTAGAGAGAGAGAGAGAGAGAGAGAGAGAGAGAGAGAGAGAGAGAGAGAGAGAGAGAGAGAGAGAGAGAATAATTTGACACTTAAAAACAATTCTGTCTCTCTCACTAGTTTTCTTTTCCACAGCAACAGATACATTACGACGACACATTATTATTTTTCTCCTTCATCTAACGCATTTTCGTCAGTCAAATGGGGAGAGAAATTAGCTTTTTTTTTTTTAAGTCGTAATAAAGAGGCGAGTTGAGGAGCGTGAGATGTGACACCCGGTTTTAAAATTATAGTGTTGCGTGGCTGCGGTTAAGAAAGGACTCGGTTTGGACAGTAAAGTTTTGACAGATGAGAGGAATATTTCTCTCTCATCCTGGATTTTTCTGTGGCTTAACTGGCTTTCCTCCCTCTACGTACTCTGTGATAAGGAGCTTTTTTATTTGTTCCTTCCCTCATTAATGAAAATCTCTCGGAATCAAATTAAGTTATCAAGGAGAAGTAGGATTGTGTTGGTGCTCTCTCTCTTTTTTTTTTCTTTACTTGTTGTTAGAGCATATAACTTTCTTTACAGGGAAGTTGCATTATCTTTCATCGATTATTAATATCTTCACGTGCTTTACGACTGCAATCACCTACGTTCACCAGATCTCTCAGTGGCAGTGACTGGGAACGGTGAGGAGGAAGAATGAACTGGCCACCTAATGCCTTCCTTATGCACCACGATAGTCAGCGAGATGTGTGTCGGTATATTTGAGTAGTAAAGAATAGATGAAACTGTAGAGTAACATTAGAATACCACTATCCTGCACAACCACAACCTCATCAATCACCATACAATCCCCCTTCCCTACCACAATAACCACCACTACCATAATTCAGTATCAAGATAAGACAAGTCAGTATTCAGAAACGCTCCACTCTCTCACCACAACTATTTTCAAAGACCACAGAGACTACAAGCCGGGTTTCTGAGTGTGTTTCTCCTGTTAATCATATAGTAACCTTATTCATTTGTCATTAGAACCATAAAAACATCCTTGAAAACTTGTGTCACTTAAGCAGGAGCCTTTTGGAATAGTGGAGGTGCAGCGGTGAAGTGTTTCTGAATAGGGGCGATAGACATGACCAGATAAAAGAAAACTTTCTCTTCATCCACGCGTTCTACATGAGCCAATCCCAGAGAAGGACATGGGGGGGGGGGGGGGAAGTCCTCTCCTCTTTCAACAATCCAGGCAGAAAAGGGGGAACAAATTATATCTGGTCAAAAGGAAATGGAAAAAAAAAAGAAAACAAAAATATCTATAACGTTAAATTGCCTCTCGTAACATCAGCCAAGTTCTAAGATGTCTGATACCGCCGCCAGGGGGACACGGTTTATGGCTTGACACGGCAGGGGTACACGTTCTTCCACCCCCTACATCGAACAAGGAGAAAAGGACGGAATGTGGGAAGGGAGACCAAGCGAGGAGGAGTAGAAACAGAAAGAATAAAGGAATGTAGGAATACCATTGGATTGGGAGAGCGGAGGGTGCATGGAAGAAAAGGACAACACAGTAGATAGGAAAGAAAGTGAGAATGGAGGCATAAAAGATAGAATGTTAGGGTAAAGAGAGAATGAACGAGGTGAGAAGAAATTGAATGGAAAAAATACACGACTAAAAGAAAGAAACTAATACAGCTAAGAAAAACAAAATGGAAAGTGAATAGAATAGAAGAATATAGTTGTAAAAGAGATGAAAGAGAAAGAAAAATAGAAAACGTACTATGAATAGAAATACGAAAAGAGGAGAAAAGTAACATAAATTACAAGAAAGGCTAAAATAGTTGAGGAAAACACTATGGAAAGTCGATAGAATTAAACAAAATCATTGAAAATAGAAAGAATAAGATAAAAGGAAAAAGAATACTGAAAAAGAAAACATGGAAATCGTAGAGATTGGGAAAAACAAGAATGGATGAAACAGAAGAATAAATGAAAAGAAATAACAAAAGAGGTGTAAAGAAAAAGAAGCGAGGAAAAGAATAAATGACAGATTAAAATATAAATAAAGAACAGTTTGGTAGAATGGAGAGTAGATAGAATAGAGGAATGAAGGAGTAGGTGAGAAAAAAGGGAGAGAGAGAGAGAGAGAAAGAGAAGATAAAAGGAAGGCAGCGAAGGAGAACGAAATATGCCGAGGAAGGAAATGCAAAGATGGAAATATGCATGTTACTCTCAAGACCACATTTCCATACATAGAAATTACTCCTTATGTATATGAAACATCCTGAAAGCTTCTGTATGTATGCATGTATCTATGTATGTGACTATGTATGTACGCGTGCATGTATGTATGTATGTATGTATGTATATATGTGCGTATACTCTACCCCATGGGTAATAATTTCGAAATACGTATGTGGATGAATAGGAATACGTGAAATTTGGGGACTAAAATGAAAAAGGGAAGAGGAAATTTTAAGTTGAAGGGAGGTTGATAATACAAAAAAATCTTCCCTTCCTTAATGTTGAACGTGGGTGGCTATGATGCTAGACTGGTGATAGGCCAAACGCACCAACTACAACTGGTGAAGGGGAAAATGGGGAACAAAGATGATGGTGAGGAAACACAAAGGGAAGTGGTGACGGTGAGGATGGATGGGGATGGTGAAGGGAAAAGATGGGGAAAGTGTAGGAGATTGATGGAAGGAAAGGAATGACAAGGTGAAAATGGAGATGGAAGGAATGCAATAATGGAGAGACGGTGATGGTGGAGCGGTGGAATGTACAGAGAAAAGCGGACACCACGAAAATCTTCAAATATACAAATGACAAAAAAAAAAGAAGAAAGAAAAAGAAAACCATCATCAACGAATCTTCACTTTACGATTGCGAGCACCAATGTTCACCAAGTACGAAAGCTGTGACTAGGAACAATAAGGAGGAAAAAATAAAAGAATAAAAAAATAAAATAAACTCCTCCTCCTTTCCCGACTCCCCCCCCCCACCCCCCCCCAAAAAATAAAAATCTATCGTCCGTCCTACTTTATTTTTTTTTCCAAGCTTCATTTTCTCAGTAAACAATAACCCGCCTCCCTTTCTTTTATTTCCCTTAAAGACCTCCATTTTCTTTCACTCATCTTCCCTCTTGTTTGTTTCCCCGTTTTCTCTCTACCACTCGTTCTGGTTCGCTGCCTCGTCTGTGGTGGTTACTCGAAATGGGATGAATTTCTCTTATCTTTATTCACTCCATTACCTCCTCTTCCACCACCACCACCACCACCACCACCACCACCATCTCTTCCTCCTCCTCCTCCTCTTCTGCTCTTCTTTTGTGTACTTCCCTTTTTTTGTCTTTCTTCCCTCTCTCTCAACGACTTTTCTTAATTTCATCTCAGCATCACACGATCTTTTATTTATTTTATTTTGTTTTTTCCTACATCTGTTCATTTTTTTTTTTATTTCTTTGACCGATATTTGTCGTGTGTGTGTGTGTGTGTGTGTGCGTGTATCAATTCCTCAATACTGGGATACATTTTTAACACTCTCATTACTAGGAAGCATTTTGCTGAGTTTTGGGGATGATTAGACGATTTTATTGACGTTAGGAAAAGTCTATGGAGTTCAGAAGATAAATTGAGATAAATTGCCAGAGTCTGTACTATCTGAACACCCTACATGAGTTTCAGAAGCTGCATAAAAGCGACAAATAATAAGCAGTATGAATAAAAAAAATAATAAGTTTCCCAGTACAGTAGGGGTTAACCTCGCACAACCAGCCAGCACCACTCCATTCCTACCACCAGTAAATCCAGTGGAGGAAGAATAACTATCAAAGCGGGAAATTCTTAATGTTTCCTTCATTGTAAACTTAGCTCTTTTTTTCACTCTCGTCTTGACTGGCAGATCAAAAACTGTTTCTGGGATGAAATGGAAAAAAGAAAGAAAGAAAGGCACAATTCACCGACTGGTAAATGCGGGAAAGTTTTCTATAGACTTTTGCTATAAAAAGAGTTTGTTTCCATTCGTCTCTCCGGAAACACAAATAAAGAGTAAAGTTTCTCGACGGAAAACTGAAATAATGTAGGGTCTGTGAATGGAATCTCGCGCAAGAAGAAGAAGAATCAATAAAGTGCAAACAACTAAAAGAAGAAGTATTAAATTCTTATAAACTTCTCGTTCTTTTCTCACTCGTCTTTACGGAAACAGATAGAAAAGTAAAGTTTCTCTACCGAAAACTGATACAACCAACACATCTGACATTGATTCTCCATACAAAGTGCAAAAAAATTACAGAAAAAATGACAAGAGAATAAAAAAAAAGAGAGAGAGACCAGCTTACCACCCTTTCCTCAAATCACCCTGAAGTAGACAGAGCGTAAAATACCTTCACCGGCAACATAAATCATTGACACCACCACCACTGATCCCTCTTGTGGAAGTAAACAATCAACAAAGTGCAAAAGAATAACGTGAGGGCAGCCACTTGAGCCTCCACTCTCGAGGACGCGTAGGTGGATACACAAGTGAGGCTCGTCTGTTTATCATGCCTGTGGGGGTTGGCGAGGAATGTCTGTGTCTCCTCAACAAGTTTATTGCTCCTTTGCATCGCTGCGGTGGGATGACAGCCTCTTCGGGACCATAACACGGTAACCTTTGATGTTGCCGGACCGTGAAACAAGAGTACCCTGCCGCGGAATACGTCACGGCGACCGGCGAGGCAAGGAGAGGAGCACCGCGGGCCAGAAACAGAGGATGTAATGCACCTCTGATGGAACCTGGATGGTGCATAAGTTCAAGGTGGTCGTGAAGGAGACGCAAGAAGAAAAGCAAGAATTATAAGCCTCTTTCTGAGGAATATACTAAAAGTAATGAAGGAAACTGAGGACAGGGAGGAAGAGAAGAGGGCGGAATAAAGGCAAAGTAAAGTATGATTGATAGTTCGTGGGAGAAAGCAGGATGAAAACATATAAAGGAAAACAAGAAAGCAAAGGAAAAATTAACAATGGTCGTTGAAGAAGAAGAAGAAAAGTACAAGTTTATATAATTCTCTCCAACAGAGTCACTTTATTCCGATGATTGAAAGTTTTGGATCGTTTATTTTTATGCGATTTTTCCTGTTGCCATTCATGCGAACTTATTTCATTCCATGCGAAAGGTTGAACTGTCATGGCTGGGCGAGGGAAAAAAGAAAAAGGAGACAAACTTGGCACCCTTTCCTCAAATTTTCTTTAAACAGACAGAGAGTAAAATTCCTGCACTGGCAAGGTAAATATTTGAGCCTACCGTTATAGATCCCTCTTGTGTGAGTAAACAATCAGTACAGAGCAAAAGAATAAGGTGAGAGCAGCCACTTAAGCCTCCACTCTCGAGGACGTGTCAGTTACTCAAGGACAAAAAAATTAACGTAACCGGATTGTCCTGACATCAACTTTTTTTTCTCTTTTACATAACAGGGAAAAGCTGGGAGGCAAGATAAGACCATAAAAGGACCCCCACTAGTTTGCCAGTCCCCTTGCAGGTCCGAAAGTAGTCAGCCAAAAGATAGGGATAAATGTCTGGAAACTAACCTCTTTCCTCTAAACACAATACCTTGGGAGAGATAACACGGGGTTCTTAAATACAATTCCCACAAAGGCTTCCTCTTTCTATGATGATTAAGACAGCGCTATCTAAGAGAAATTTCCAGTTGGGAGGAGAAATTGAAGGTGCGAGCGAGCGATCAAAGGTCTTTTCAGGACATCTATTGGTCACATTGGGGTGTCTTCTTCCTTTTCAATAATCAGGTTTTGCATGATTGGGACCAAATTATCCCTCAGGTAATGAACACCTTTGTTGCCACTCACTCACACGGGACCTTGAGGCTAATGAAGCGCTGATTGGAGCATCTATTTCATCGATTCCTCCTCCTCCTCCATGCAACCACACGCTCACACACACACACACACACACACACACACACACACACACACACACACACACACACACACACACACACTAGATTTTCTTTCTTTTTTCTTTCGTATTCATAATCGGATTTTTTTTGGGGGGGTGAAGAGTCTTTATACATGTTTATTTCTTTATACACGTTTATTATTATTATTATTATTATTATTATTATTATTATTATTATTATTATTATTATTATTATCATTATTATTATTATTATTATTATTATTATTATTATTATTATTATTATTGTTACCTCGAGATTAATTAAAAAGGAAAAAAAACCTAGTTGCAATCATCGCAGTTGGAACTTGCAAAGAATTACTGAGTGGGCGGATATATTACGTGCAGTGCTAAATGGATCTCAAAATAACTAATAATCTATTTTTTTCCTTTTTGCTGTGATAAACATATGCATAATTAGAATACTCATAATCATTACACAATTATCAAAACTTAACTGGTATCACAAATTATGCAATTTCTGTGATATCTGCATGAATCTCTCGTTTATCTTTTTTTTCTATATTTTTATGCAAGAAGAACACCAGTAAGAGTAACAAAAATAACAATAAATAAACGATCATTGAGATGCTACGTTCAGAGATAGAAGCGTCAGCCAAAGCCACAGGATAAGTGTCTTGAAACCTCCTTCTTGAAATAATTTAAGTCATTGGAAGGAGGAAACACAGTACCAATTAAAGCGTCATTTCTTAACTCTCAATCCTGAAATTACAAGTCATACAATTCTTATCATCACAAGTATTTCTTTTCTGAATCATCAATAACGACAGCAAGAAACGATCCATTATTATAAGACAAATGAAAGTTCTTATTTCTGAACTGCCAGTAATGATAACACCAGCAATGACACTACAGCCCACCCCACTCTTAGGGACCAATTAAAAGCGTCTTCCTTACCTGAGGCAGCGGCAGCGTCACAAAGGCGAGTCGTCACCACACCACCAACTCCTGTGGAAGAGGAACATTACGATTTACTTGAGGCACTTATGTGAAATTGAAGCCGCGAGGATAATGACGGCGTGAGATAATACTGATGTAAATGAGGAGCTAATTAAGCCATCTTCTACAGACTTTTTATCGAATTATCCAACTTGCAGACTCGCTAAGTTGTGAGAGGAGAAGAGAAAAAAGGAAAAAAAATGGAAAAAAAAGCCTCCTCATTAGGTGATGGAATCCATAAAGTTGTCCAAGTTCTAAAACTACTTTACAGATATGGGGAACGTCTACCTCTATACAACAAAAAAAAGAAACATGTTAGAAAGAAATAACATAAAGTACCCTAACAATTTTCTTTCCTCTTAACTTTTGAGCATCATGACAACCCCTCCTCCCTCCTCCTCTCCCTTCCCTCCCACACACAACACTAAGACGGACACTCAGATAAAAAAATAAGAGAAGGACCTTCCAACTTTCCCCCTCTAGGCTGGGTGGAGGGCGCATCCAGTCTCCTCCACGGTACCTTGGCAGGGCACATCGAGTAGATCAGGCTCCAGGGGATGCTAGGCCGGCGAGATAAAAAGCGCAACAATAGACACCTTCAGGGCGGCCTCGCAGGGGAAAGGTGACATCAAAAAGGGAGAAGAAAAAAAGGAGGGCTGAAATAGGAAGGGTAGGGGGAGAACGGAGAGAGAGAGAGAGAGAGAGAGAGAGAGAGAGAGAGAGAGAGAGAGAGAGAGAGAGAGAGAGAGAGAGAGAGAGAGAGATTTGAAAAGCGCATCTATAAATAGTTTCAAAAAAGTTTCTGGGCGTGTAAATCAAACTGATTCATTTCACCTTAGAGAGAAGGAAAAAATATCACCTAATTAGACGTAATTAGTGCGCAATTTCATTAAAAAAATATCGGATGTAAATTGGCAAATATCACTTATAAAGAAAAATAATCAGGAGACGAGATGAAGTAAAAAAAAAAAAAAAAAACACGCACAATCTCTCACTTGAAAACATTAAGATATTTTCAACTTGGGCTCAAAGCAAGATGAAAAACCCCGAATTTTCCTTGGAAGTCTTTTAATATTGAAGGCGGAAAAAGATTATCAAAGAGCGAAGTGAAGCAGCGCCATCGAGTCTTGTCTTGGTAAAGGTACTGCTTGCCTTCCTCATCATGCCGTGCCTGGGAACACACGGCAGCCTCTCTTTGTCCCCCGCCACTCGCACTCGGCATCACCCGTGTCAACATCCCCCAGTAAACCTCTACCCTCATCAAACCTGCGCCAACCTTTCATCTGATGCATCGCCCGCAGCCACTGAGCGATTAATTAATCACCTAATGGCATGTTTCCTTTCTCTCCTGACGAGGTTTATGTCCAGTTTACCGTCGCTGCATTTATCCTCCATTTGTCAATTCCTCTTTCATCCTCTTGTCCGCATCCACTTGACCGTAATGAGGGAAAAGTCAAGTGAAAGTGACTCCTCGAATCTGCCCAGCTTGGTAATGGGAGTTAATACGAAACACATTTGACGTTTGCATCGCCGGTGATTAAACGCTTATACCGGCAAATGGTGTCTGTGTCGCCCGCCTGCACTATCATCAAATTAACTGTATACTGGACTCTAATGGACGCTGCTCAAAGGGCCACTCAGAAGGCATCAAGAGGCCCGGCAAAATGAGTCAGTGAAGGTCATTACTAAAAACCCGCACGCCATTTCTCTCTTCTAACGCTCCATCACTGCTTTCATCCTGCTCAGAGTTCTCACGAAAGCCTCTGCAGCCGACGTGTGCGTGTGTGTGTGTGGATATGTGTGTGTGTGTGTGTGTGTGTGTGTGTGTGTGTGTGTGTGTGTGTGTGTGTGTGTGTGTGTGTGTGTGTGTGTGTGTGTAAATATTCGTGATGTTGACAATTTGATGGTGGATAGCGTCTACATACAGCATTGCATCACCTGGCGGGCTTCATTAAGAGGGCGGCAGGTGCGTTACAAGGCTGCTCTGATTCACGACCCGCATTCATCTTGCCGTTCAGTGCATGGCAGGAGAGTGAGCGACGAGAGGACAAGTATACTGCCAAAATTATGCATAAAAACATTCTGGAGGCTCGAATTTATCCCAGGAACGTGCATTTCTATCCCAAACTCCTAGTAAGAGATAGAATAAAGAATCCAATAACACTAAAACAAATATAAAGTGTTAAAATGAATACACAGCAATATCCCACGGAGTCAGATTCATGTACGGCGTGTATATTTTATCATATCCACTTTTGATGGCGAGGATAAGGGATAATAGGGAACTAATAAAGTATCGGATGCTATATCGCTAGGTTATATACGAGACTATATACAGAGGGAAGCTTCACCATTCCGAGGGTTCAGATTCACACAGCATCGATGCGTTGATAGGGAAGGCTATATATTTTCGACGCCCGTTCACCTCCTAACAGATAACCCGAGGAAACCGTACCCACGCAACAACACAACCACCACCTACGGATCCCGTAACACAGCACAGAGCAGCATAGAATAACACACAGAGAGAACTTTATCCAATAGAGAGCAAATAGACAAAGAATCCAAGATAAATCACAAACAATCTCCGTTAAGACCCTCGTAGTTCTTCCAGTCTCCGTCTCTTTTCCTTCCTGCCGCCGCACCTTCTTTACTGCCTCCCCCCTCCCTCCTCCCGGCTCCCTCTGCACCTCGCGGCCCCTGAGAGGGAAGTGTCTGGTTTCATTAGTCTTCTTCCGCCACCTCATTACGAAGCCAACTTCCCCCATCAGGCAGGACAGTCATCAGCTGTGTGTGTGTGTGTGTGTGTGTGTGTGTGTGTGTGTGTGTGTGTGTGTGTGTGTGTGTGCGTGTGTGTGTGTGTGTGTGTGTGTGTGTGTGTGTGTGTGTGTGTGTGTGTGTGACTATAATAGACTATGGCGTGTTTTTTCTGGGGGGTATTGCGTATTAATAATTTGTTTAAGGTATGCTAATCTGTTACCATTATTATGATTTACATTCTTGTACACTGTGGTCAATAAACCAGCTCTCTCTCTCTCTCTCTCTCTCTCTCTCTCTCTCTCTCTCTCTCTCTCTCTCTCTCTCTCTCTCTCTCTCTCTCTCTCTCTCTCTCTCTATCATTGCTATACTCAGTCCACCAAGAAGTGTTCCTTAGGGAAGGTAAGTTCTCAATTTATTGGTTACGTAAACTCCGAGAAGAAGCTTGGTCTTCAATACACTTTTATGATTGTGTACGTCTCTCTCTCTCTCTCTCTCTCTCTCTCTCTCTCTCTCTCTCTCTCTCTCTCTCTCTCTCTCTCTCTCTCTCTTCCAGCCTGTTCAATACTGTACAGGGAAGCTAAAACAAACAATGATACAGACTTTTACCATAAACGTTTCAAATTCTGAGAAATGTTGTTGTATTCACTATGTACACATTTCGAAACAGGAAAGAGAGAGAGGGAAAAATCTATAAAAATGGGTTTCCTGCTGCTATCTGAAGTACTGATGCACGTACACACGCACGCCAACCCCCCCCCCGCCCCCCACGCACACACACATACAGAGGGAAAGGTTTCACTAATATACACGAACCAATTTCGGTAAAAGGTTCGATGGCGTCCGGTCAATTCTTTGCCTGCAGCGAGAATAGTCAATATCAAGATGAGATGAGTGAGGTGAATAACATCTGAACTCATCCCTCGCCTGCTTTTCATTCTTTCCTCATCCTTATTCACTCTTTTTCTCCCACTCATCTCCTCCTGATCCTTCCGCAGCTCCTCCCTACAATGTTATCTCTTTTATAAATCATTTCCACGAATTTCGACCACAGTGGAATAATTTTAGAAGAAACTGCTCTTCGATTCGGTAGATATTTGCACATTAAGAGGATTTACAGTACACATCACAATAAACGAAATAATATTGCAGCGAGTCCAAAATAATAATTTCCTCGCCGGCACTTTAGATGTAAATGAAATAAGAGAAAATGATGACGCAAAATATCAGGACAAGCATAACTCATAAATATTTCTCCCATTATGGAGGCGCAGATGGCTGGAGATATATTTAAATAGAATATACATGCACGCACGCACGCACGCACGGACACACACACACACACACACACACACACACACACACACACACACACACACACACACACACACACACACACACACACACACACACACACACACACACACACACACACACACACACACACACACACACACACACACACACACACACACACACACACACACACACACACACACACACACACACACACAGTAGTAGCAAAAGTAACTTCAGTTCATCCTTTATTGAGCAATATTGTTTCTGGAAATGCTGCTTCCAATCTTCAGAGTGTAAAAACAATAAAAGAAACAATATACAACAGCAGGTCTTGCCTCCGTGGCTTCAGGAGGAACACGCAGCGCACGACGCGACCAAAGAAAACATGAGCTTAACTGCAGAGGAAACGTTGCTTCTATTTTGATGGTAACACACCGCTCACGAAATACTGGAGCAAACAATATCTTATATGCGCTGCAAATTAAGACGTTAAATATTAAGTTGTCTGAAATTAGTAAGAAGAACGATACGAAAAGTAAAACTAAGAATATGAAGAAAACTTTTGTCACAACGTTTCTTCCTCCTAAACTAAATCAATTTGTGTAAAAGT
The DNA here is from genome assembly GCA_020233015.1 of Callinectes sapidus. Lineage (NCBI taxonomy): Eukaryota > Metazoa > Arthropoda > Malacostraca > Decapoda > Portunidae > Callinectes > Callinectes sapidus. The sequence goes on along the minus strand of CM035186.1, from coordinate 9,646,277 downwards.
CAGTTCACTTTGATATATATGATGATTAGGCTTCGTTCTTTTCAAATACAAGAAAAGATATTACAACTCTTGAAACCACAACAACCCACCCTGATGTAAATATCCAGTTCATTCAGACTATAAGGAGCCTCAAATATTCTATATTACTGATATTTCGAATTTGTAAACTATAATTTCTACGTGCCCATAAGAATAAAACATTGTGAACAATCAAATATATTAAAAACTTATCTATCTCTCTATCTATATATATTAATTTCATCCATTTCTACCAAAGCCTTGCCTAATAATTCGCTCTTACATTAATTTCATGTTTTCCTTATTGAGTTTCACAATTTCCAAGAATATAACGTAGCATCTTTGAGCATCTTCGAATACATGCGCAGCAATCTTAATGGAACCTGCATTTCCTCTCACACATTTCTCAAGCGTGTGTATTATTATTCCTACATTTCGGGAAGCATTACAGTTTCGTCAATAAATCCAAAAGGCCAATTTGAGATCATTTCTGCTATTGTGAAAGATGAGGGAAGACTGTTTCATATACGTCTCACACCACGCCTCCTCTTTTTATCAATTATTTTCTCAAAACCCGTAGTTTGAAACGTTGTTGGTTTTGGTGACGTTTATTTTCAAAGGCCACAAAGCTGATTAATGTTATTCTTTACCTTCTGTTGACGGGACAAAACGAGAATCATAAAACTATCTTTTCAAACACAATTTCCTTTCTTCTAAATGTCGCAAACACAACGCCATTAGTATTTCTTAAGAATATCCCTATACCTTCCATCGTCTTATTCATTAACTAACAAACAACACGTGGATTTTCAGAGTTATTTCCACGATTCAAGTGAAAAGTCAATAAGAATTCTGCATCATCAAAGGGAGAAACTCGCATAGGAAACCTCTTGATCACCAGTGGCATTCGAAAACAATCGTAATGAGCGAGGAAAACCTCAGAAACACAACTCCGAAAATGAAAAACAAACAGATGATGAACCAGAATTAACCTCACAGCAGCAATAATAGATCTTTAACCCCTTCAACACTGGGATACATTTTTACCATGATTTTTAGGTGTCACTAGACGATTTTATTGACGTTAGAAATTGTCTACGGAGGCTAGAAGATTAATGGCTATAATAAGTATTATCTCAATGCCTATATTAGTTTCTGAGGCTGTAAAATGTCGAAAAATAATAAGCAGAAACAAATACGAAAATACGTCCTAGCACTAAAGGAGGTTAAAACTTACGTCACACAAAACCACACCTTTTATACGGCAGTTAATAGCCTTGCAAGAAAATCAGATGAGAGAACAGAAGTAAAAGCATCAACGCGTGGTTACATGATCAAGAATTCCCCATGAAGTGCTGTGGAAAAATGTACAGATTGAACATGTTGGTAAAAGGGTGGAAGTCATTACACGTCAGATAAGCAAAGCCATGATAGTTATGCAGTTCAGTTGGCGGTAGTTTGTGACGAGACTGCGGTGGTGGCCTTGTAAAAAACTTAGTAAACATGACAGGGGGAGGCATGTTTTGGGGAGAGAGAGAGAGAGAGAGAGAGAGAGAGAGAGAGAGAGAGAGAGAGAGAGAGAGAGAGAGAGAGAGAGAGAGAGAGAGAGAGAGAGAGGGAGTCACAACTAAACCTATTTCAACACCACTGACTAAACCACCAGCACGCATCGCAGTAAATACAAAACAAAACTCCCGGGAGAAAAAAAAAAATAAAAAAATAAATAAAAAATACAATACAAAATAACACAAAACACTCCAAACACAAGAAAATCCCCCAGACAAATCGCAAAAGAAAACGGAACGTGGCAAAACAAAAGAACTCGCCACATTAAAAAAAAAAAAGATAGAAAAACATTGAGAAAGCTTTTGTTTATATATAAGAGGAGGGGGGGGGGAGGGAAGCTTATCAAGAGCAACAAAACATAATAAACAAAAAACACACAAATTTACCAGTACCCTTAGAGGTCCCCCCAAAAAAGTCTGCAAAAAGATAGGGATGCCTTAAAATTTCCCTCTAAGTAGAACAAAGATTAGAAAACAAGGCAAGGAAACAAAACACACATGAAAGTAATACCTGTCTCAACGCAAGCGCTTGGGAGAGGCATACGCAAAAGGAAGATGATGCAGACAAGAGCGAAGGAGAGGGAAAAGCAATACACGGGGAGAAAATGTTGATATTCATGAAGAGAAATGGCTGGAGAAAGGAGAGAACCAAGAGATAAAGTGGAAGAGAATTATCAATGTCTAGACAACAAACGGCTGAAATATTGGACACACAAGGAGAGAGAGAGAGAGAGAGAGAGAGAGAGAGAGAGAGAGAGAGAGAGAGAGAGAGAGAGAGAGAGAGAGAGAGAGAGAGAGAGAGAGACTAGCACAAAAGCAAACTTCCATCATCTACCCCCCCCCCCAACACACACACACACACACACACACACACACACACACACACACACACAGACAAAATATAAAGGAAAAGGTGCAAAGAGGAAAGTGACGGAAATAATGTCAGTGAAAGAGTAGGGAGGAGAAAGGAGGTGACTTACGAGAATAGGATGGACAGGGAAAATGGTGATGAAAGAAGAATAAGAGAATGAGGAAATTGGAAGACACTCAAGAACGGAGGCGGCGTTGCAAAGAAAACGGGAGAGAAGGAGGAGGAGGAGGAGGAGGAGGAGGAATAAGAAGCAGAAAATAACTGGATGATAATAAAGAGGAAATGGAAAGAGTGAAAGAAATGAAAGAGATTAGAGATAGGAATATAAGCGGAGGGAAAAAAATATACAAGCATGAAAAAGAAAATGGAAAAAATATGACATTTAAAGCAAAAGTTGATGCATGAAAGATAAAAAAATAAATAAATGAAAGAGAGAGGAGAAATAACAGAATTTACTAGATTTAATGCATTTTTAATTTTAATCATGAAGAACAATTACTTTATTCATTATTTGCACTACATTTCACTCTCACGAAAATGATGATGAATTTCCATTTGTCACGATGCAAAGAAGTCCATCATAAAATAAAAAAATAAAAAAGAAAGACGAGAAATAAGTATATATATATGAGAGAGAGAGAGAGAGAGAGAGAGAGAGAGAGAGAGAGAGAGAGAGAGAGAGAGAGAGAGAGAGAGAGAGAGAGAGAGAGAGAGAGAGAGAGAGAGAGAGAGGAAACAATAACCCCTCTCCCAACAAACTGAACACTGAATAACTTCAATAAAAACCTGAGGAACACTAAACAAAATCTCAGAAACGAACACAAACAACACAAAATCAAACTCAAAGGTATTTCTGTGCATGTTTCCCCGCCAGCCACTGCGAACCCCTATACAAGTTTTGTGGCCACGAACTGGGAGGAGTTAATGGAAGCGGTATCAGTAGTAGTAATAGGAAGGGAGGAAACATGAAAATGAAAAGGAGTGATGGTGAAAAGAGAACGACGAGAAAATAAAATAAAAGGAAATACAAAAAAGCTGGACGGAAAAATGACTGAATGAGGTAACGATGGCAACGAATAGATACAAAAAGACAAATTGAAAGAAAAAAAGGAAGAAAAATCGCAGAGCCAAGCAGAATAAGAGGCGGAAGAAGGATAGCAAGAATAACAGAGGGAAACAGAGGAGGAGGAAGAGGAGGAAAAGAAAAAAAGAGAGAGAGAAACGTTGATAGGCGTGAAGAGAGGGTAAGAGGCAGGAAAAGAAAGGCGAGGAAAAAGGAACAGAAGAAAGAAAAGGGGTGAAAAGAAGAGAAAGGCACAGAAGAGAGAAAGAAAGAAAAGAAAGCCTCCCTCTCATCACGTCAATAGCAAGAGGCAGAGTCTGATAAGGGCTGTTACTCACCTGCCGATTGGAGAGAGAGAGAGAGAGAGAGAGAGAGAGAGAGAGAGAGAGAGAGAGAGAGA
>CM035186.1:9585471-9595967 GCA_020233015.1 Callinectes sapidus | reverse complement strand
CTTAAGTTCTTTTTCTGTTTATTTTGCGTGTGTGTGTGTGTGTGTGTGTGTGTGTGTGTGTGTGTGTGTGTGTGTGTGTGTGCGCGTGTGCGTGTGTGCGTAAGAAAAGTAGATTAAATTAACTTAGACAATTGTTAAGGTTGGAATAATGATGATAAGAGAGAGAGAGAGAGAGAGAGAGAGAGAGAGAGAGAGAGAGAGAGAGAGAGAGAGAGACTGTCACTACTCTACATTGACAACACAATAAATAACAAAAAACCCATTCAATTCTCAACAAAAACAATAAAAAAACAATCAAACAAAATTAATTATTGGACCTTTTTCTCTCTATTTTCTCTTTTTTCTCTTTTTTCTCTCTTTTTTCTCTTTCTTTTTTCTCTTTTTTGTGTTTCTTTTCCTCTTTTTTCGATTTTTCTTTTTCTTTCTTTTTTTCTTTCCATTTTTCCTTTTTTCTCCCTTTCTTCTTTCTCTTTTTCTCTTTTCTTTCTCTTTTTTCTCATTTTCTAGTCTTTTTTATGTCTTTTTTATTCTTTTTTCTCTTTTTTTTCTCTTTTTTCTCTTTTTTACTGTCAAAATAGCACAGTTACCCCATAAAGAAAACGGAATGTGCGTGTTTGGTGTCATAGAAAACGGAATTGGACACGCTCATAGAAAACGGGAAGAATATTTATCATTTACTTATTTATTTGTTTATTTATTTATCTATTTGTGTGTTTTTTGTAATTTGTTCATTAATTCCTTCTCTTCTCTCTCTCTCTCTCTCTCTCTCTCTCTCTCTCTCTCTCTCTCTCTCTCTCTCTCTCTCTCTCTCTCTCTCAATATTTTTTCCAGCTGTCTTTTTCTTATTATTTCCCGTTGGTTTTGGATTCATTTTCACTTCCGTCATTATTCCTTTCTTTTCATTCACTTCCTCTCTCCGTGCCTCCTCGCCGTCCTTCCTTTCCACATTTTTTCCTCCCTTCTTTCCTCCCAGTCTCTCTCTCTCTCTCTCTCTCTCTCTCTCTCTCTCTCTCTCTCTCTCGTCTCTCTCTCTCTCTCTCTCTCTCTCTCTCTCTCTCTCTCTCTCTCTCTCTCTCTCTCTCTCTCTCTCTCTCTCTCTCTCTCTCTCTAACTTTTATCTCGCTTTTCCACCCTCCTCCCTCTCTTTCGTCCCTCAAGTACTCGAACAATCACATCCTACCCACAGCAGCCTCCCCTCTTTCCTCTCCCCTCGCTCTCTCTCTCTCTCTCTCTCAGGCTGCCTTTCCCCTCTCCCTCCTCCCTTCAGCTTCATCCCTTCCCTCTCCATCCTCCCTCTAGCTATGCTTTCCTCTTCCCTTTCCCCTCTCTAAGCAAAATGTTCCGCCCTTCCTCTTAACTCTCCCTCTCTCTCTCTCTCTTTGCAGTCTATTTCTCTCCCTATAAGCAAAGTAATCGGTAATAATCTCTCTTCTACTCTCACTTTATTGCTTCTTTCCTCTCCTCTCCTCTCCTCTCGCACCTGGACTCTCTCTCTCCCTCTCTCCTTCTCTCTCTCTCTTTCTCTCTCTCTCCCACTCGATGCCTACTTACTACACTCAAGCATTTCAAGACTCGACAAAATTCTCTGGTAAGCAAAATTCGCCTCCACGTTATGAAGGACAAAGAGAATACATAAAGGACTGCGCCAGAAAAAAAGAGACCACGAAAAAAAAGGTCAAGGGAATAAATCTGCGACATTGGAGAGTTTGGAAAAATAAATTGGAATAAGGTATAATCTACGTGTTGTTCAGTCCAATATCGGTGTTTGACGAATTAAGCCCAAAATCAATGAGGACATGCATGAGGGAAAGAAAGAAAAGTAACATCAAATTCCATTAATTCAAATCTTTTACTTAACCATGAATATACAAAAAAGAAAAAGACAAAAAAAAAAGAAAAAAAAAAAGAAAAGAAACTTTAAAAGGAAGCTAAAATTATTGCAATATTATCAGGTTTCCAGCAGGGATTCCAACCAAGGGTAATGACAAGCAAAAAAAGCACACTAATCCAAGCTATCAACGTAATCATGGATATAGGGAAAAAAGAGAAAAGACCCCCCAAAAAAGTCTATGAGGAGGAAGCTAAAATAACTGCAATATTGCCGGGTTCTCACGGGGATTCGAACGAAGGGCAATGACAAGCAAAAAAAAGTACACAAATCCAAATTACCGACGTAATCATGAATACTGGAAAAAAAATGTATAAGGAAGAAGCTAAAATCATTCCAATATTGCCAGGTTCTCACAGGGATTCGAACCAAGGGTAATGACAAGCGCTCAAAGGCTCCAATAGCGATGAAGGACAAAAGAATGAGGCGAGGAAAGGAAATATAAAATGAGATCGGCATTAAGCTTAAGGAGCAGGGCGGGGTGGTGGTGGTGGGAGGGCAGTGTCGGGGGGGGGGGGTCCCAGTGGAGGTCGGGTGGAAGGTGTTACTTATTAAGCCACTTAGCCGAGCCACCCTCTGAATGCAAATGAGTTATCAAGTTAAAAATAACGTTATGCAGCGAGGATAGGCGTGGAAGGGAAATTACGGAGGGAGAAGGTGGGAGATGTGGAAGTAGTGAAGTTCTCAATGTGATGGTAAAGAGACTTATTAATCACACATTTGCTATTTTTCTTTTCTATTTTGCCTTTTGTTAGAAAACTGTCGTCTCTTAAGCCCTGCAGTACTGGGACAAATTTTGACGCTCCACATGTGATGTTAAAACAGACTTATTAATTACTTATTTGCTATTCTTTTTTTATTTTGATATTTTGGCATTTTTAGTAATGTGTCTCTTAACCTCTTTAATACCAGGACAAATTTTTACGATTTTTGGCTGTGATTAGACGATTTTATTAACATTAGGGTGTATGGAGGTCAGATGATGAATGGCCTGAGTCTGTGTTATTTCAATCTCCAACATGAGTTTCCGAAGCAGTATGAAACCGACAAGTAGTAAGCAGAATAAATAAAGAAATGCGTAACAATACTAAAGAGATTAACAGTCAGTCAAAATTTAATAGTTTTTGAGTGAGAGAGTCTGTATAACAATTGATATTTCGCTGTAGGAAATGAAATATATACAGTACTTCTAGTTTTTCCATATTTTTTCTAGAATATGAATGCATCAACATGTAGCTTCTCTCTCTCTCTCTCTCTCTCTCTCTCTCTCTCTCTCTCTCTCTCTCTCTCTCTCTCTCTCTCTCTCTCTCTCTCTCTCATCTTGGTGTCAACATACTTGAGCTATGCGGATATAATTTCATCACCAGTTTTCTCCGAACTACATACTTGCTCCGTTTACAATGACACATGTACTCATTTGCAACATTCTATTCATCTTCATCTCTTTACGACTCAAGCATCATGTGCATGTATATAAACAAAGGAGCAACACTCTACACGCACACGCACTTCGTAATGTCACGGATGAAGAGCAGAAGCGCAACACGACTTGGAAGGATTTCATTGGCGCCACGTAATCTGCTCTCCCTATATGATGATCCCCGTGTTAAGTGATGCTGTAGCGGGGATCACCATTACTACGATACCGCGGAGAAGTAGTGCTGGTGGTCCTCGGTATTAAATGACAGTCAGATAAAAGCTACCAACTCAAACACAAAGGACAGACAGAGAAATGCCATAACCAACTCATTCATGATACCAAAAATATGTATCTCAAACTCAAACGCATAAAGAGTCAGTGCAGTGTCACTAATTCAAACACAGATGACGGTCAGAATAAAAAAAACTATGAAAAAAACACATACAGAAATAGCGATGTCTGCTTAACCACATACAAAGGACAATGAGAAAAATGCTAATCCAGACACACAAAGTAATCTCACACGTCCATAAAAAATACATAAAAGACTGAAAATAATCTACTAAAATACATACGTAGAACGGTCAGTAAAATGCTAATCCAGACACACAACGTAATCTCACACGTCCATAAAAAATATATATATTACATAGGACAGTCAGAAAAATAATAATCCAGAGACACAAAATGATATCAAACATCCAACAAGTCACAACCAAACATGAATCTAAAAACGAATAGCTTTGTTTTTTTACTTCGATCTTTTTCTGTCCCATTGTGTGACGAGAATTGCGCATTTAGTGACCGCGCCGTTCAGAGTCAGGTAGTGCCCCGTATAACATGTGGGGGAAGGAGGGTAATTAGGATGCCGTGAGGGATGGGAAGGAAAGGCATACAGTCACGAAACACATATCAAACATGAAAGATGACAACAGTCACCTCTCTCTCTCTCTCTCTCTCTCTCTCTCTCTCTCTCTCTCTCTCTCTCTCTCTCTCTCTCTCTCTCTCTCTCTCTCTCTCTCTCTCTCTGCACACGTACACACACAAAAAACATCGACAAGCAAAAATACAGAAATTACCTTTGCACTTTATTTGCACACTGTAACAAGTTTGCTAATGATGATAATGCTGAGTGGGTGAGCGAGTGAGTGAGTAAGTGAAGTATCGTCCACATCACAGTACATTAAGATAAAACAGTCACGGAAAATGCCAAAGTTTATCCATCCACAAACAGTTAAAACATGTCAGCCTCTGTTGACTCTTGTAAAGAAAGATGCGAGCTGTCCGCCGCGGAAGCAACACAATATTATTATGCTCGTGCTCGAAGGCGAAACATTGAGTAAAAGATGATGATGTTTATTGCAGACAAACATAAACCAATACGTGGCAAAACGAGTCAGAGAGCAAGACCCGTATTAACAGAGGTTCTTAAGTATGTAGCTATTTCTCAGACGAATTTGTAGTCTAAAAATCCATCTTAACCTCCTGAAATTGGTGTTGTACTTAGCCATTATGTCATCAACAGTGAATTTAAAGCTGCTGATGAGATAATGGCTAGAATACAACACCATTTTCAAGAAGTTAAGGTCGATTTTAAGACTAGATACTCGTCTGTGAAAAAGTTACACGCTTAATAATCTGTTAATACGGGTCCTGGAGGCAAATAGTCAGTCAGTGGTAGTCTGTCAGTCAAGCGAGTAATTAGACAAACGCGGTGAGTCAAACAAGGAAGCAGGCAAGGAGGCAGTCAGTCATGCAGTTAGTCAAGCAATCCATTATTCAATACATACGTCAGTCGACCACTCAAGCAGTTATTTATACAGGCAATCAATCTTTCCATCAACAATTCAATAAGTCAACCATTTCATGAATCAGTCATCTAATCAGTCAATAGATTAGTCAATAAGGCATTCAGTCAATTCACCAATCCATTAATCAGTCACTCAGTCACCGAAGCACCCAGTCAATAGATTAGTCAATAAGCCATTCAGTCAATTCACCAATCCATTAATCAATCACCCAAGCACCCAATCAGTCAATAGATTAGTCAATAGAGCATTCACTCAATTCACCAATCCATTAATCAGTCACTCAGTCAGTCACCTAAGCACCCAATCAGTCAGGGAACCAGTAAGCCAGTCATGCATGGAGACAGTCAGGCAGGCAGCGAGCAAAACAAGCAAGCAGGGAGGCAGGCAGGGAGCAAGACAAGCAAGCAGGGAGGCAGGGAGGCAAACAGGCAGGGAGTAAAACAAGCAATCAGGCAGAGAGGCAGGGAGGGAGGCAGGGAGGGAGGCAAAGAGGCAGGCAGGCAGAGAGGCAGGGAGACAGACAGGCAGATAGGCAAGGAGTAAGACAAGCAAGCAGGCAGAGAGGCAGGCAGAGAGGCAGGCAGGCAGGGAGGCAGAAGAGCGGGTGGAGAGGCACGTAGCAAGTTCCCCCAGGAGGCAGACAGACCGGCGAGTGAATCACGGTGGTGGGCGCCTCACTCACCCCTCTCCTCCCCCCTCCCCCCGCCACCACCCATAACAGACACAAGCGGTAACCTGATCCCGCCCATCGCAGCTTGACCGCCACCAACTGCCCAACTCTTGTGTCAGATCCTCAAATGAAACGCCCGCTGCACAGTTCAAAGTCCTCCGGCAAATACATATATACGCAGCGTCGGGTCCTATGACAGTTTCTTTTTATTTTACACTGTTGACGTCATGTTGAGTTGACGTCATTATTCTCACACGACCCGATTAGTGGCCATATTCTGAAAACTCCTTGTTCTCTCTCTCTCTCTCTCTCTCTCTCTCTCTCTCTCTCTCTCTCTCTCTCTCTCTCTCTCTGGGATGGTAATTTGGGTTTTCGTGAGCGTTTCTTTTATTAACGGTCCGAAATACTTGTTAAACTACCAAGAGATTCGATAAAACAAAGCAGCAAACAACCCCCCCAAAAAAATATATCATTAAAGTCTGTTAAAAGAAAAATAAAAGACAAAGAAATGTTAAGGATAGTTACATAAGACAACCCCTCACCTTACAGGAAGACCACTAGGAAAAAAATTGAAAAATAACAAAAAACTCTACTTACTCTCCTTGTTCTAAAAATATACAACACGACTTGAATATAACGCATCCATTCAACACGTTACATCCGGTACATTCATGCGTATCTTCCTCCGTCAGACATTTATTAGCCCACACCTTTCTCAGGCACTCATGGAGCCTTCCTGAGGGTGAATGGGATATCGTCATCATACACACATTCTTCTCCGGTGTGTGTGTGTGTGTGTGTGTGTGTGTGTGTGTGTGTGTGTGTGTGTGTGTGTGTGTGTGTTTTCGCCTTCGTGGTTGAGTTAGAGAGAGAGAGAGAGAGAGAGAGAGAGAGAGAGAGAGAGAGAGAGAGAGAGAGAGAGAGAGAGACGAGAGAGAGAGAGAGAGAGAGAGAGAGAGAGAGAGAGAGAGAGAGAGAGAGAGAGAGACTGGGACTTAGTAATTAATTGCGTTCTTGACCTCGTGGTGTGTTTCTTTAATTAGGGTTCAAGATCAAGATAACACGGTAATGCAAGGCAAATGTAATAAGATGAAATATCACTGCCACCTCTCAGTGAGTCCTTGCATAGGTTCATAGGGTCACTTGTACTATCGGAGCGGTTTATAAATACGTTTGGTTTAGTCTTTAAATACACAGCTCTGATATTTAGTGGATTCAGGGACATTAGTACGATAAGGAAGGCTAAAGGTCATTGCTAAGTAAAGGTCGCCAAAGAGTGACAGAGTAAAGTGTAAGTGCGAACGTTGTAAATAGTGAATAATGATTTAATTCTACCAGTCTGTCAAATTATAGATCTTTAATTAATAAGAGATGTATCAGGGAAAAACTAAACAGGATAACGTTTAGAATGTTTTTTTTTCATACGAGTTTTCAGTGAATGACACTTAAATCATTCTTTGTTATATTTCCAAACATGTGCACTGCTTCCCAATCATATTAAAGTAGAAAAAAAACAATCGCATCTTTTCAATTTATTCTCTATACATATCATTCTGAGGATGACTATGGAAAAAAATAGTAAACAAATAAATAAATAATAACCATCCTTTTCTTATACTTTGAAACATTTGCACTACCTCTCTCATATAAAAAAAATAAAATCGCACCTTTTCCATTTGTTCTCTATACATAACTTTGAGGTTAACTATGGAAAAATATAGTAAGCAAATGAATAAATAACAAAAACTCTGGAACTCTGGAACTCCCTGCCTGCCCATGTATTTCCAACTTCCTATGACTTCACTATATTTAAGAGGGAGATTTCAAGACATTTATCCCTGTCTTTCAGCTAATTCTTTTATTCTTTCAGGGGACTGGCTATAATAATGGGCATTTACGTTTTCACTGTTTTGTTGCCGTTGGCTGGCTTCCCCCTCTTATATAAAAAAAAGTCGAGTTCGCTGGTTCAAGAAGGCTGTGTCAGGTGCGGAATGTTAATGAAGCACGTGGGGGGAAAAACAAAACTCGTGACCTTACACCTGTCCGTCCTCCACCCCTCACACCTCACACTCTGCCTTCCCGGCGTCACCTGATACACACGCCCATGGCCAGGAGTGGAGTAACCTTACGTATTCACTTTCACTGACTGTGCTTGAGTCTTTAGTCCCAAAATCTACACACTATCTACTCTTGAAACGGTCAAATGAGAAATTCAACACAGATGAAAGTATTTATGATTAGAAATTATCGAATATAGTGGAAGTTAGTACAGATTACCTGATCCATGACCAGTCGAAATACAAAAAGCTCAACTTGTATTAACAGAGATGCTTAAGTATATATTTTTTCTTAGACGAGTTTCTAGTCTTAAGATCGATCTTAACCTCCTGAAATTGGTCTTGTACTTTAGCCATTATCAAATCAGCGGTAAATTTGAAGCTGCTGATGAGATAATGGCTAAAATACAACAATAATTTCGGGTGATTAAGATGAATTTTAAGACTACAAATTCGTGTGAGAAAAGTCTACATATTTAAGAATCTCTGTTTATACGTGCCCAGTATCCTACAACGGCAACTTTAACCAACAAGCACCATAGTCCTGCTGGTGCCACTGCAGGTGAGGGGGGCCGCCGTTGCTTCACTGCTCCCCTAATTCAGCAAGGAGTCAAGTGGCGCGATGGAGTGGAATGCGCATCTTCATTTCAGGCTACCGTGTGTTTTATGTTAAGTTTCTTTTTATTATCATGATGCTGGATTTTTTGTGATTTAATAAGCCGGCAAAAGAGGTTCTAGGTGTGTGTGTGTGTGTGTGTGTGTGTGTGTGTGTGTGTGTGTGTGTGTGTGTGTGTGTGTGCGAACGTGCGTGCGTGCGTGCGATAAATGATCCTCAGCCAGTATTATTACACCAAAGAGGTTTCAGTTCAGTATTATAATGGCTGAGGAGTTCAAACCCTGAGTTATCGTAGGGAAATAATAACATGAGCTGCAGACAATCCTCTCATTGCACACACAAGTGATAGTGACTCTGACACATCCAAAGCAACCATCTCAAAAATGATCAACATAGACTAAATTTTATTAGTTTAGTTTTTTCTTAATTTTGTTCTTGTTCTTCTTTCCCGGGACGATCATTCCCTTTTGGATGAAAATTAGCAGGAAATGATGTTCACGCACACCAATAACTGTTATCAATATTGTCTTCGGGATCCTCTTGTTATATATAATGCTTCATCATCATCATCATCATCATCATCATCATCATCATCTTTCCTTATTCTTCTTCCACCTTTCTTCCGGGACAGTCCTTCCCTTCAAACTTCACCTTGAAACAATTCCAACACACGCACACGATTGTTCGCTTCCTAACCCTGCTAAAAAAAAAAGCAGCTCCCTCAAGACTAAAGACTATTCGTGCGCCAGTGTGTGCGGTCCTTCGAGACAAAAGACTTGGTGTAGCATTGTGGGAATTCCTCCAAGAAGACAGAGGGGCACCAGCTCTGGCCCTCTGACCCCATGGAGTGGAGCGAATATGAGAGGAGGAAGAAGACACCTGATGCCTCTGTTCTCCCCTCCTCTTCCGCTGCCACTCACTCACTCACTCATTCACTCACTCTCTCTCTCTCACACTCACATACGCCCCTCAAAGCCCCAACACACAGATTGCACTACATGAGATGCTTCAATTTTTCTTAACTCACTTCCCCTTTCCTTACTGGTGTTGATGGAATTATCCCTTCAGTACTGGGACGTTCTTCTCTATTTATTCTACTTATTATTTGGCGATTTTACACAGCTTCGGAAACTCATGTGGGGATTAAAATGGTACAGATTCTGGTTATAAATCTTCTAACCTCTATAGAGCTTTCCTAATGTCAATAAAGTTGTCTATTCACACCCAAAACTTCGTGGTAAAAATGTGTCCCAGTATTGAAGGGGTTAATGGAATAGCAGATTATTTACACATTGTTTTAGTTTCTTGATTTTGTATTTATCTGTCTTTAGTGTGCTTATCTTTCTCGTCCTTGAATGATGTCAGTCTTTCTGTCAGTTTGTCCATCAGCATATATCTCCATTTATTGTTGTATCTTTATTTATTTAGTTAATTGTTCTCTTTCTCTTAAGGATGATGACTTCTTTGCTCTTAATTGTTGTATCTAATCTCCGCTTTTTTTCTGGAGGCTAGTTTCTTTTCTTCTTTTTGTTCTTCATGGTTGGTTTTGTATCAGCTAAAAATTTTATCTATAGCTTTACCATTAAGTGTCTCTCGGTATCCGCTTGTTTCTTTGTCTTGTCTCCCTGTACACGTGTGTGGGCCGACCATGTGTCTGACAGACCCGGGCAGCGAAACATCCGGAAACCTCTGTCAATCATCTGGAGCCCTGACGTCTGTGTCACGTTTGCCTGCCACTTCTAATAAGTCCAGGGCGAAGTAATGTGATTGGGTGCCTCTTACCCTCATCACTTTCCCATAATCTCACATACAAAACGATTCGCTCCTCTTCTCTCTTTACTCACACACACACACACACACACACACACACACACACACACACACACACACACACACACACACACACACCTTTCCAGTGACATCTTTTTTTAGTCTCGATCAAATATGTACTGTCAACAAAGAAAAAAAACATTCAGGCTCCAGTACAAGACATGAATCTTCAACTTGACGGTGGTAAAAGTTAGATGAAGAGAA
>CM035186.1:9572521-9585371 GCA_020233015.1 Callinectes sapidus | reverse complement strand
GCCTTTTCGAAAAACGTTTGGAAGAGATAGAGTAATTGCTTTGAAGACGAACGAAAATCACGCTCTGATTGTGGAATAGGTTTTACAAAGAATTACTCTCGAAAAAAAGAAAAATATATATAACTTGATCACAGGAAACATTGGATAAAACTCATTGAAATTTTATAGAATACTGTAGAGGAAGAAAAAGTTTTAATAGAATAACAAAAAATAAGGCTTAGAACTCTTCAAAGAACTCAATTACTTTACCTTATGTAAAGAGAAGCTGAAATGTGTATTGAATCGAAGTATGTTATTTTTTTCTATTTAGCTTTGGTAGCATTCATGTAGAGGACAGTTTCACTGTGGACTGCTCGTGTATGACTAGGAATGGCTGATTTCACCTTATCAGTGCGCACCTCAAATCAATGGAAGCTAATAAGTTTTTTTTTTCTCAATTAATCTATTTACTTTAATTGCGATATAAATGTAAATGTCTCACTGCCTTCAAGACACTGACGATACGGAGACACTCGAAATCAAACCAGAATAATGTTCAGTAACTAATATGTAGCATATTTCCTCCTTTCCGTTGATGTACCAGGCAGGCATTGCTCTGCCAATAGGGTTGGTTAGCAATGCTCTTAGATTCCAAAATTAGGCAATGAGATAGAGATTGCGTAGGACGTGTTTTGTTAATGAATGTAAATTTTACCAAGAAATATTAGTGGGAAATATTCTGTTTAGGTGTTTTAAGATACTGAGTGTAAATCATCTCAAGAAAGATTAATCCAATATTGTGTCACTCTTATTATTCTGCAAGGAATGTGTATGTGTCACAAGGGGTATGTGATTGCATAAGTTGTACATGTAGTAGATGATATTAAGTGAATAGATTATGTGAAATTAATCTCTTTCCCTTGAATTCACAAGTGCTTCATATAAAATCATAGATGCAAAAAAGTGGACACAAGTTCTTGAAGGCCAACTTGCTGCAGCTCACAACGTTCTCCCATCATATACACCAGGCGTTGCTTTAACAGCTGGCAATATGAACTATTTAGATAAAAAAACTTATCTTTGTTATCTTTTCTCTTCTTCCTTTGCTATCCCGGAATGTTCATAGGTGATTTGATTTTTTTTCGTTCTATATTTCTGGTTCATTAAAACTCGCATTCCAAAACGCTTTGCTCTTTCATCAACACTATTTTCAAAGGCAACATGGACGATTAATCTGGTTTTCATTGGTACCATCCCGACTCGTGATAGAGGTATTTCTAAACTACCACTGGAATCATGCAAACACCTTTGAAAAAAATCCCGGTAACTTCCACTAAAGCCATTCTAAAACAGTCGAGACATTTAAGAATATAAGAGTAAGTTGTGTGTCGGCAGTGTAGTTGATATCCTTAGAAACATCTGGTATATTGTCTATTTCTCTCAACATTTCTATTTCCACTAAAGCCAGTATCTTTCTACGTTTCTATTTTCACAAAAGCCATTCTAAAACAGTCGAAACCTTTAAGAATACAAGTGTAATTAGTGTAACTCTTGGCGGTGTAGGTGACATCCTCAGAACCATCTGGTATATTGTCTATTTCTCTCTACATTTCTATTTCCCTTCCTTGCTTCGTTGAGGGAGCCTGGCGGTGCTCTTCTGAAGGAGTGCCGGAGGTGGGTACACTCTCATTTCCGTACGTCTCCCTCAGGTTGTGGCCAGCCCTCCTCCTTCTGTGTTGATATGTACATCTTTTCCCTACATATAAGGGAAGGTGTCCAGGGGCAAAAAGAAGTGTAGCAACCCCTTCTCTTACATTCGTCGCTCTTTCACCGTCTCTGTATGGTTTCCTTTGTTTCTTTCGTTGTGTTTGTTGACTTTTAATTTCTTCTATGTTTTATTTGTATTTATTCATGTTTGTTTTGTTTTTGTTTACTCGTTGGTCTTCAGTGTGTTTGTTTGTTTTTTCTTCGATTTTGTATCTCTCTATAATGTTTCCTTCACTTGTCATTATTTTCTTGCTTATCCTTTGCTTTATCCTGTATCTTTCCCTCTTTGTCTCTTCATTGTCTGTTTTAACTCTATTAACTGTGTTTTCTCTGTCTGTTTGTCCTCTATTTATCATTCTCCTAAAGCTTCCTTCTCCAGATTTTTTTAATGTTTTCCTGTAAGTTTATTCATGTTTCATTTTCTCGTCTTTGTTTTGTGTTTTCGTTTTGTTCACTTACCTCTGTGTCATGTTTGCTTCAGTGTCTGTAATAGTTCCTCACAACATTAACTCTGTTATCAACACCATCATTCCTAGGACACATCTTCACTATAATTTTGGGTGTGATTAGACGATTTTATTCACAGAAGGGAGGGTCTGTGCAGGTCAAAAGATTAATTGCCAGACTCTGTGCTATTCTGATCCCCACATGAGTTTGTTAGGTTGTATGAAATCGAAACATTATAAATGGAATGAATATGAAAATGTTTTCCAGTTCTGAAGGGTTAACTCTTTGATAATTAGTCAACTCTTTGATAATTATTTCATTTGAGTCATCCTATGTAGGAATTGCCACCTGCAGGATTAATGACCTTTCCCAGCTTCCCTTTTTTACTTTCCTGTGATTTTGTATACGTTATTATTTCACTGGACAAGAATGGAAAGAGGCATTGAAAGGATAGGATGTCTCGACCACTTCTTATCTTATCTATGGTGACTTTCAGGATTATTTCAACTCATACCAGTTTTAACAAGCTTAAGGAGGTGCCATACTGCATTTAGACCTTGTAATTCCATCCATGCTCGTATTTTATTGAAATTAAGAGTAATGGAAGAAATTATATGCATGGACACACACACACACACACACACACACACACACACACACACACACACACACACACACACACACACACACACACACACACACACACAAGGATTTGAGTCTTCTAGAAAATGGGAGTGTCAAAAATTGTGTAGGTTATTCTGGGGGTAAATAGTGTAGCAGTTAAAGGGTTAAAGTTTAGAATTATTCCATCGTTCCTTCTGTCCATTGGTGTCTTTCGAAAGTATGTCAGAAGCTTTCCCTACATTCTATCAGACCAGAGAGTCAAATGCTAAATCTACATTGGAAAAAAAAAGAAAAAGAAAAAGAAAAGGAATATGAAGATAATAAAATCAACTTTCAATCTTCTAAAACCATTTTTTGAGGGACTAGCACTTCAGTGGGACTTTTTTTTTTTTTAACCATCTATTAATTTATCTACCTTTGGCTGGAGTCTGTTCTTACATAAAAAAGTTGATTGTAGGGCACCATTCTTGTATTGCTATCTGTCCCTCAACCGGTCTGTATTTACCATCTCTTATTACCCGTTGCTCTTTTTGTACCATACTCTGAACAAAACAATGATGATTCGCTGCACCTCCACTACTTTCAAAAGGCTCTCGTTATAGGTAAATGTTTATCTTTCCTTTGTTTGAGGCATGTTTTTACTCTCCTAGTGGTGGAATAACAAGATATCTCTATTAAACAACAGGATAAATACATTTAGGACCCCTACTACTCATCTCTGTGGCCTTTGAAATTACTTATTGTGAGAGAGAGAGAATAAAAGGTTTCAGAATAGCGGATTTTTTCTACATACAATAGTTGATGTTTGTCTCTGCGGTCCTTTAGGCTGGGATGTTGCGTTGAGAGGGAGGGAGGGAGTGGTTGTTCCTTAGTCCTTTGATGGGGTGGAGTTAAAATGTGGCAATGCTGGGGTTTCATACGGGCAAGAGAGCGTCGGTTCCGTCTTGTTTAATTAGCTACCTATTGTCATAACAGTGGAGGTAGAAGGGAAGAGAGTGGGAGTGGGATGGGAGACAAATGGGAGAGGGAGAAGGGGGAAGAGGAAGAAGGAAAGGGAGTGAGAGCTAGAAGATAGGAGGGAAAGAGTGGTGGAAATGAAACGGAGAAAAATTATACACCAGAGAGAGAGAGAGAGAGAGAGAGAGAGAGAGAGAGAGAGAGAGAGAGAGAGAGAGAGAGAGAGAGAGAGAGAGAGAGAGACTAAATTAACCTTAGTTTTGCATTTACATTTTTGAAAGGAAGTGTTTGTTCTTATTTCGTTGCTTTATTTCTCTATTGTTTCATTTATTTATTTGTTATTTTATTGTTACTTTGTTTATTGCTACAGATTTGTTTGAAAAAGTAGTTGACACACACACACACACACACACACACACACACACACACACACACACACAACAGATTCAATAAGTTTCAATCCCACGTAATGCAAATTCTTTCGTTTTTTTCTTTTAGTCTGTTTTTCATTTTCCTTTTTTCATCTTTCTAGTTACTTTTTTTTCTATTTGTAGTGTACTGAATAAGTGTTGATTGATTAAGGTGTGTGTGTGTGTGTGTGTGTGTGTGTGTGTGTGTGTGTGTGTGTGTGTGTGTGTGTGTGTGTGTGTGTGTGTGTGTGTGTGTTAAAATAAAATTACTTGGAATGGAATGCTTGTCCTCCTTTTCGCCTTCCTCCTCCTCCTCCTCCTCCTCCTCCTCCTCCTCCTCCTCCTCCTCCTCCTCTATAATCTGCATTTTCATTCCTTTTCTGTTTTTTACAACTTTCTTCCTCGTCACACACACACACACACACAGGAAGAGAGAGAGAGAGAGAGAGAGAGAGAGAGAGAGAGAGAGAGAGAGAGAGAGAGAGAGAGAGAGAGAGAGAGAGAGAGAGAGAGAGAGAGAGAGAGAGAGAGAGAGAGAGAGAGAGAGAGAGAGAGAGAGAGAGAGACAGACAGACAGACAGACAGACAGACAGACAGACAGAGACAGACAGACAGACAGACAAAAACAGAGACGCAAAAATAGGAAAAAAAAAGGGAAAAAAAGTACGTGCACTCTATATTGACGTTCCCAAAACACTCACAGAAGGAAATGGTGTCCTGGTGTGCCTTTTGTCCCGGTGCAGCCTCCCGTCTTGCTTTTGTTTACATTTGTTTCCTGCACGCTTTGTCTGTGTGGATCTTTTGTCCCGAGGATCTTACTGGCCCGGATAGTCGCCGAGGATAGTAATGCGTGACGTGATGTGATGGATTGGATCAACGTCACCTTGATTGCCCCCAGAATGATTAATGGCCGCTGTGGGAGTAGCGTTCATATTCGGAAACACTTCACCGCTGCACCTTCGCTATTTCAAAAGGCTCCTGTTTAAGTGACTCAAGATTTCTAGGTTATTTTTTTTTATGTCTAATGAAAATTGAACAAGATTAACACATAATTGACAGGGGAAACATTCTCAGAAACACTTCACCGCTGCACCTCCGCTATTTCAAAAAGGCTCCTGTTTAAGTGACACAAGTTTTCTAAGATATTTTTATGATTATAATGATAACAGAACAAGAATAACACATAATTGACTGGAGAAACATCCTCAGAAAGAAAGACTCCTGTTTAAGTGATGCAAGATTTCTAGTGTATTTTTTTATGGTTCTAATGACAAATGAACAAGATTACTACATGAGTAACCGGAGAAACATCCTCAAAAACCCAACTTATAATCTCTATGCCCATTAAAAAGAGTCGTGGTGAAAGACGTGAGCGTTTCAAAATATGGATCTACGAGTGTATGTAACCCCTTCAGCGCGCCTTGCCTCCTCTCCGTCGGCAGAATCAATAGCCGGGGCACGATCTCAACCTGCCTCACTGAACCTGTGGCCGCTGGAACGCTTTTACGCTTTTACGTGAGCGCCGTTCAGTTAAGTTCTCGTTTCTACAGACACTTGTAAATGGAAATGTCAAGTCCCGACTGTTTTAGTTCATTCTACTACCTTGACTTTTGGTGGCAGTACTGTACAGGAAAATTTATACGCTCTTTTTTCTTTTTTTTATTGATAGTATTGTCCTTGCCCTGTCTCTATCACGTGGAAATAAAAATAAAAAAAGGGGGGGGACATGTAGAAAAACACGAAATAATAGAAGATGTATTCCTTGAAATTTTTTATTATCTTTCCCCCTGAGAGAGAAAAAAAGAGACGTGTGTGTGTGTGTATGTGTGCGTGTGTGTGTATGTGTGTGTGTGTGTGTGTGTGTGTGTGTGTGTGTGTGTGTGTGTGTGTGTGTGTGTGTGTGTGTGTGTGTGTGTGTGTGTGTGCAACCACCATCCCATGTCATCAACCACATAAACTTTACCATTTCTAAGACATCTGGATATAAAAAAAGCTTCAATTCACCTCCTTGGGTCACGTCCCAGGGAGGCGTCCTTTGCAGTCACGGCCGGGAACTCCGTCACATGACTCGCTGGACGCTTCCTTGAGTCCTTTGTGTCGATAAAGTGTACGCCGCGAGCACCTTAGCGTTCCTTTATCTCTCGCACAATGAAGGCTCTAAATAAAATTCAGCCTTTTCTATCTCATTTCCAAGAACTCGTGAATTTTTAAGCTTTATTGTGTTATTCTATTATTTAATATTCCATGGCATTAGTGTAAAGGCACCGTCGTAACCTTAGCCATTTAAATTTTATACGAAATGATTAACAACACCAGAAGTAATGCACGAGAGACAGAAAGCACCGGATTAGCCCCCTTCAACAGTGAGACACACTTTTCCCATGAGTTTTGAATACAATTAGACGATTTCATTGACACTAGGGAGAGTCTATGGAGGTGAGAAGATTAGTAGCCAGTCTATACTATCTTAATCCCCACATAAGTTTCTAAAGCTGTATAAAATCGGCAAATAGCAAAATTAATATAAAGATGCGTCCCAATACTGAAGGGATTAAGAATAATAGATTGTGCAGTTTCTACCTCTGTTTAAGGATTCAAGATGGCTGTAGAACAAATAAAAATGTTTCAGGGTGATTAGTAATTAAAGATATACTAAACATTATTCAAGAGTTTAATAGACTAAAGAAACAGAACAAGAGAGAGAGAGAAAAAAAGAGAGAGAAAGAGGAGCTTGAACCGTGCTAAGAGCGATACGGAATTCTTGTATACTTAACTCTAATTAGTTATTTTATAGGTGTTATTTTTTTCTTCCTCTTTTATACACAGCCGCATTAACGAAGCACTTAAAGTTTTTAGAATAAGCGCGACGTGAAAATCGGGTGCATTTCTTACACGTCATTAAACTCTAGAGATAAAAATGCAGTTAAGAAGATAAAAGACAAGGATGATAACGAGGGAGCAGGATGAGGACGAGAAGAGGCGTAGATGAGAAGAGGAAGAAGAGGAAGAAGAAGAAGAAGAGGAAGAGAAAAAGGAAAAGGAAGAGAACGAGAACGAGGAAGAAGAAAAGAGTCGATATTAGGAAGATAATGATAGATAGAAGAAAAGACAGAGACAATGAGGGAAGAAAGGAGAAGAGATAAAGGGAATGAGGAAAACGAGACTCGGAGGAAATTACAAAAAAGGAAAGAAGGAAAATCAAACAATCACGAGGAACTTAAGAAGCAAAAAACAGAAAACATATAGGTGAAATATGAGAAGAGAGAGAGAGAGAGAGAGAGAGAGAGAGAGAGAGAGAGAGAGAGAGAGAGAGAGAGAGAGAGAGAGAGAGAGAGAGAGAGAGAGAGAGAGAGAGAGAGAAAGGAGACAACTCATGAAACCTAGAAGTAATTAAGTACGAGAGAAGGAAGACGCCTAACACGCCTCTCACTACTGGCTGGCAGCGACGCATCATGGCACGGGAAGGGAAAAAAGGCGTAACTCATAGGGGTGTCAGGGGAGGGGAGCTAATTGGACCTAATCACATGACGCTGTCTCTATCTTCCCTCCTTAGCGTCTAGGGCAGGTGAAATATTCCGAAGGAGGGACGCGAGAGTTGTATGCCTCCTCTGTTATTCCAGCGTAACACAGCCGCCCCGGTGTTGTTGGCCGGGCTGGGAATATTAAACCCAGCATGAACCTTTATGCACCAGGGACGCTATGCAAGGGTGGCGCCGTGGCACTAGAAATGTTAATTAACTTGGGAAGGTTGGAGCAGCCGTCTTAAACTACGACGTCGGAGTTTAGCAAAATATCAAAAGGTCTGGCTGGACGAGGGAAGATTCACCTCGACTTCTACTACACTCTTAAATGTTTCACTGTGATGCGATATAATTAACGACACCACTAGCCATATATGAGATCTTTCTTAACATTTCCGAAAAACAGGAATGCACGAAAAAGGATATATTTTACAATTTCTATCCACTTTAAAGATTTCAGGTAACAATGGAACAAGTAAAGATGTCGAATGATCAGCTATTAAGCAAAGACTAAGCAAACAGCAATGAAAGGGTTAAAATCACCACGTCAAGCTTTAGTAAAATATCAAAAGGTCTGGCTGGGAGATTCACCTCAACTCCCACTCAGGTAGCAAAGTTAGTCCACCTGTTAGAGAGAAGATGAGTTTCCACAGCAGCGGTGGAGGGTATGGAGATTGTTCCTCACAGGCATCCCTCGTATCACATATAAACAATTAGGCGAATCAATGGGGCGGGATGTCAGCCATTGTTGTGAGAGAGGCGCTGGAAGGTGAGGAGGGAAGGCAGGGCCGGAGTGGGACAGAGTGGTACAAAGCCCGCAGGAAACGGAGAAACGAGGAACAAACTAAAGGAGAAAACACACCACTGGATGAACGACAAATGAAGAGGAAAGGGAACAAAAGATGAACACAAATAAGGGAGTGAGCAAGCACGAGAGAGAGAGAGAGAGAGAGAGAGAGAGAGAGAGAGAGAGAGAGAGAGAGAGAGAGAGAGAGTAGGAATAGAAAGTAAAAGAAACACGAAGAAGAGAAGAAATATATGGAGAAAAGAGAAGGCAAAAGAAGAAGAAGGAGGAGGAGTAGGAAGAAGAAGGGAAATCAAAGGAAAGAATGGAGAGGTTCTGTGGAGGTGAAGCGATAAATCGACCTTCGAGTAAAGAAACACAGGAAGCCAGCCCGGTGAAGACGTTTAAGGAGGAAAGGGAGTGTGGAGAACTGGAGGAGAAGCAGAGAAGCAACGAGACCGAGAGAGAGAGAAAGAGATAAAGAGATAGACAAACAGACACACAGAAACACAGAGAGAGAAAGGGCACAGGCCGGAGTAAGTAAGAGAATCCGCGGACTGGAATGATATGGAGTGGAATGAAGGAATGAAGTGGAGGCAATTCTGGAGAGAGATAATGAAGAGGTTCCCTGAGATTAATGCGAAGGATGAGTGGAGCATTAGCAAATGGAAGAGGGAAGAGGAGATGGCGAAGAAGGTGCGAGGGGGAGGTGGGAACTAAGTGGAAGTGTGGAGTTGATGAAGGTGTTTGTGGAAGGAGACGCGGTGAATACGAGGGAGGGAGAGAGAGAGAGAGAGAGAGAGAGAGAGAGAGAGAGAGAGAGAGAGAGAGAGAGAGAGAGAGAGAGAGAGAGAGAGAGAGAGAGAGAGAGTCAAGAAAGGTGAGAGTAAACAAAAAAAGATAATGACAAAGTGAGAAGAAAACCCTTTGATGGGAAAGAGGGGCCTTGGATGAGCTGGATAACGAGGATGATGGCAAGGAGGAAGAAAAGTAGAAGAAGAGGATGAAGGGAGATATAAAGGAGGAGAAAAAGAGGAGGAGAAGGAGTAGGAGGATAGATACTCATCCAAGAAATGTACAGTGATCTAGTTTCTTCTAAGGAGGAGGGAGAAGAGGAGGAAGAGGAGAAGAAGAAGGAGGAGGAGGAGGAGGAGGAAGATGAAGAGGTGTGGAGGTCAAAGAAGCACAAAAAAAGAACGTAGTTTCTCCTGCTGGGACTAATTGGCGCTCGTTCTACTTTTCTACATCGATAAAAACATTCCCCTCTGCCACACACACACACACACACACACACACACACACACACACACACACACGAAGACTCATCAACCACCACCACCACCACCACCACTACCACCGCCGCCGCCGCCGCCGCCTCTGGAATCGTACACAAACAAAAGGCAATCCCAAAGGTCAACATTTGGAAGCGAAGGAGAAATATTTAGGCGGCCACTTAACATTCAGCTCCCGAGTCACACAATTAAATATTTTCTCCCCCGCCTCATCGCCTTTCCCTGAGTGACTAACCCCCAAGACCTGCTCGAGGGCCGTGGGTAAGAGGTTATGTTATGGAAAATTACTCTATTTCCTTGTTGAGCTTCATGAATACGTAATTCTCCTCCTCCTCCTCCTCCTCCTCCTCCTCAAACTATTAATTAACAAGGGGGGAGAGTCAATTATGCAACATTACCGTGTCTGAGAGTGTTATCAGCCTACCCACAACACGTTTCACTCATGGCTCTTTTTTTCACTCTTCTCTCCCTTGTGCCTCATTTTTTGTTGTTGCGGGGAAAATAATGATAGGTTCCAAAGTGCCTGGCGGAGATTCGTGCATTCTTCGTTGAAGGGAAAAAAAACACACACACACACACACACACACACACACACACACACACACACACACACACACACACACACACACAGGCGCGCTCGAACATCCAAATCCTCTTAATTAAGTTCAACATTTGGCTTTGGGTTTCTTGCTGATTAAAACGAGACTCCTTGGCTGTCTAATTGACGAATCAGGTGCAGCTCAGATACTTTTTAACTCAATCTAAGACTACCTGAACTAAGTATCGAAAAGGGTTTAAGTCTATTTAAGGATTTGAGCAGAATATCCATAACATAACGATGGTACAAACTATTCTTCTTTTACAACGCAATCTTCTTTTTCTTCTCTTTCTCTTCTCCCCAGCCGGTTTTCTATCGTCCCCTTAAACTTTCGTCCCGCCAGACTCTACAAGAAAGACGAAAAAAAAAAAGCTCCATGTGGTTTGTCTAGCTTCCTTCGCCAAGAAAAAAATGAGGACGATAGATGTACTAAAAAGAAAAGGAATGGAAAAAAATCAGGTAAGCAATATCAACTAATCCCACATGAAAGAAAGAAGATAAAAGAGAATATAAGATAAAAGAGACCTAGATGGTACATGGAGATGGGAGAAGAACTGAAGTGAATTATCTCACCTCAGAGGAAAAGGAATGCTTGTTGGAGTTGAGATATTACTCATCATCGTGATAAATCAAGAATTCTTACTTCGTTTTACTTAATTTTGCACCACAGTTCACTAAGACATTTTTTGTATTGCCTATTTTAAGGAAAGAACTGATCTCAAAACTCCTCTATTTATTACATGCTTTCCTCTCACTCTCTCTCTCTCTCTCAATCGATTAATCTAAATTTACATCCCCACTTTACTTGCCACTTGTTTCCGCACTGGTTCTCTTACACTCACTCAATCCGGTCTCTCAGTACGTTCCTAATTCCCGTTTTCTTTCCTTCCATTCATTGCCTCAACCACCGCCAGAGGGAAGGTTGACGAGGGGAGAGTCAGCATGCATTGGTGGAAGTACTCTGGTGCAGACATGAAGGGTGGCCGAGTGGAGAAGAGGTGGTGGGGTTCAAGACTGAGTGTTGGTGATGATGGGGAGGGAGGTGAAGGATCTTATGGGGAAGAGACATGAATGGTTTGTGGTGGTGTCTGGGTGGAGAGGTTCGGGTGGAGGAGCATTACTGATGAGTCGTTGGGGAAGTTGTGAGGAGAGTTTTGTGAAAGGGTAAAGGATAATGCGATCATGAAAAGGAAGAAGTCTGGAAGAGGTTTGGAAAGACTCTTATGGTCGGCAGTAAATTAGAGGAAAGTTCAGTAGAAGAGGAGGTTTTTGTTGAGTGCAAGAAGTTAGGAAGAAGTTTGGAGCGTTTACTAATTGTGAGGGAGGAAGATAGGTAGGCAGACGCCGAGGTGTGTTAGGAGGGAACGAGCATCCAAATGAAATTAAATCAGATTATCCAAAATTAAGCAAAATGAAGTTAAAGCTGACTCACAGAACGATGATGAATAGAGAGACTGTCGCTGCATGGATGAAGTGGTAAAGCGAGGGTCTCTTAAACCGCTTGTTTCAATGCCCACCTCATATGGAACTCCTTGCCAACACAAAGACTACCAGTCGCGTTAATTAACAGTACCTTTGAGTGTCTGACAACACAATTAGGAATGTAAACTAACAGTAGAGTGCACGTAAGTTTACAATGAGTCTTCTTTGTCATTCACAAGTCAAAAGATAAACAAGGAAAAGAGTAATACCATTAAGAACTGGAACTACCATTATGAAATATTCTGAGTAGGGAAAAGTTAATCTGAGAGACTAACGGAAGTATTGCTAAACTCATTGCTAACTCATCTAGACGACTAGTTTAAAAGCTTTCCAGTTTCCGTCAGCGAGCTTTTCTATTAATGGAAATTCTTTGTTAGATTATCACTCGAATCATGAAAACCCTTGCAAACTCAAATGACTTCTACTGCATCCTGTTTGAAGTAGCAGAGAAAAGCACCTGATCCGTAGGAAATAATTGTTACAGATTGATGAGAGGGAAGAACGCGAAACATTGAAACATTTATTCCCGCTGCTTGCACTGAAAGGAAAAGCAACGGAAACAAAAAAAAAAACAATAAAAGATCACGAAACAGAACAGGAAATCAGAACACGCCACGGAATGTCATTAACAACTATTCAATCATAGAAACTTTTCCAAATTTTCCCCTTCACTTCATTTAAAAAGCATTCAAGCTACGTAGACAATTTACTACAAAGATGCGAAGACAATAAAACAAGATTCAGTTTCAAGTTACAAACACACACACACACACACACACAAAAAAAAAAAAAAAAAAAAAAAGGAATCTACACCAGACACAGCCTTGCATTCCCTTCCTCCCTAAATGAAAAAAAAGGAAACAAATAAATTTATCTCACTCTAATTAAAATACCGGCTCACAACGGTATTGGATGACGGAAACAATTGCTGGGTTAGTAAAAAAAAAAAATAATACATATCCAGACTCCGATATTGAGTGAGAGAGGCA
>CM035186.1:9560021-9570021 GCA_020233015.1 Callinectes sapidus | reverse complement strand
GGTGGTGGTGGTGGAAAAGATGGTTTGGTGTGGTGTGGTGTGCTATGGTGGTGGTTGTAATGGTGGTGTGGTGTGGTGTGGTGTGATGTGGTTTGGTGTGGCACAGTGAATTAATGTGGTGCTGACAATAGACTGTCATCAATTTAACTATTGTCATATGCCTCTGTGTGTGTGTGTCTGTCTGTCTGTCTGTCTGTCTGTCTGTCCTGAATGTGCAGGATAATAATCATAATCCTGAACTACTCAAATAAAAATAATCACCATAGCTACCAAAGACCAAAATTACAAAAAGATATATAGGAGAACCCCATTCATCAAGTAAGGACCACACTGCACCACTCTACCCCTTTTTCCACCTCTCCCACATCGCTCCTTATGCCGCCACTCCGCCTTCCTATAATTGATGACTCAGTATCTTGGGGTGCCTCGCTCATCACAGGCGCACAGGTTATCCCAAAACTTTCCAACTCTTCGCCACAAAAAGCAGGGACATCAGGGGGACCATATGGGAGCAGGGACGCCGGGGAAAGTAAGGGACGAGGGTGGGAAAATATACGAGGAGGACTAAAGACTTGTGTTGTAACGGGGAGTGAAGAAATGGATGGAGAAATGGATACAGAAATAGACCAGAGGGAGGGATGGCAAGTTATGAGAGAGGAGGGAAGAGGTGAGGAATGGAGGAAATAGGAGGAGAAAAAGAGCAAGGTTCAAAACAAAGGAACAGAGGACGAGAGAGGAGGGAGAAGGGAAACAAAGACAGATCGACAGACAGACAGACAGACAGACGGATGGACGGACAAGCAAAGAGACCAGATAAAACGAAGAGAAATAACAAGGACCAAGATGAGAAATGGAGAGAAAAGTGAAGAATATACCAATAATCTAATCTTCGTGCGCATACAACCTGTTAATTTCCTTCTCATTTTATTATTACTGCTGCGTTGTTGTTTTTTTCTTGTATTTCCTTCAGGCGTCCACTCAGATGCTCGCCTTTACGGAAGACGTGTGAGAAACAGTCGATCAGTAAATGTGTACTTCCGCCGCCTTAATTAACGCTGTAATGGCGGTAATGACAGAGGATAATGACTCATAATGAATTTACTTGGTGCTTTCATGCTTCCCTCCCATTGCCAACCTAATTATAACCGATTTTCCTGAGAGAGAGAGAGAGAGAGAGAGAGAGAGAGAGAGAGAGAGAGAGAGAGAGAGAGAGAGAGAGAGAGAGAGAGAGAGTTATGAAAAGGAGAGGAGTAATATAAAGTACCCACCCAAGCCGTCTCTTTCCGCCCCCCTCTTAACATCTATTACGTGCAAATGGAAGTGTCAAGCGGTGGTGATGATGTGATAATGATGTGTAGTCTGTGGTAGAGAGTAGAGAGGAGAGAGAGAGAGAGAGAGAGAGAGAGAGAGAGAGAGAGAGAGAGAGAGAGAGAGAGAGAGAGAGAGAGAGAGAGAGAGAGAGAGCTATTTAGAATTCCAGTCATTCCATCACCTCCAGTAAACATCAGAGAGAGAACACAGAAAAAAAAGAAGATTGGAAAATAAAGTCACGATACAATATTCTCTCTGAAGCACAAGATTCTTTGTAAAACTGAAAACAAGACACATTTAATTCCACCAAAAAAAAAAAAAAATTCTTCGTCCTTCACAAAGCACCACAGAGGAAAGCGAGGGAAAATAACTGGAAATAAAGTCAAGACAATATTTTCCCAGTGGAGCATAAGGTTGTTTGGTATACAACACTGAACGCAGCCAAGGAACGGATGCCAGCGCAGACAGAAAGGGGAAAAAATGGGGAAAAAATAAAGAACAAGTAAAAAAACCTTGCTATCGCTCAGTATAATATTTTAAGCGGTAAGGAATGCAAGACGAGGCCTGACAGGTTCGACACGCGTATCATGAAGTTCTTACAGATTCTGACATGGCGGTGGCGGTGGCGGTGGCGGTGGCGGTGGCGGTGGTGGTGGTGGCGGTGGTTGAGGCGGCGGTGATGGCAGAGGCGAGGGTGGCGGCCGGAGCGCTGGTGAATCAGGTCAAGGTCATGGTGATACTCTCAAGGTCATGACTTTAAGAATCGTGGTTGCTTGGTCAACGTTCATGGCATTTGAGTGTGACCTTTGTGCCGCATCACTGAATCCTTGGCAAAACATACTCCTTTTTTCTGTACCTTTTTTTTTCCCCAGTGTTTTTTGACCTTGATCTAATTTGAAACGTTTATTTTCTCCTGAGTATATGTTTTTTTTTTTCTTCTTGTTTCATGAATGTCTTTTTAATTAATATATTTTGCATAACATTTTCCATCCCTTCTTTCCTATTTTCTCTATCATCAACACTTAACCTCTTCAGTACTGGATCACTAGACCTATTAAATGGCAGTCCCTATGTGAGCACCTCTGCCTATTTCCACCTATCATCCCCATCCATAAACTTGTCCAATCTCATTAAGAATCTTACCCAATGTCTGAGTACTTTGGTCAGAAAGAGTATCATTCAGTGTGCCTTCTCTTGTACAGTGTGTTTTTGTTATCCCTGGAACCACGTGCGCTCTGTAGGCCGAAAGATTCCCAAGCACATGGGTTCAGATCCCGGCCAAGGTTCGATGGATAGTGGTCATCCATTCGGGGTAACGGCTCACAAAAGGGGTGGGCTTTCAGATAGAAGGTCTCCATTAGGTGGCCTCCGTTAGCCTATAAATTCCTGTAAAAAGCCCCCATTGTAGAAAAAAGAAAAGAAAAGCGCAAGAATCCAGGAGACTCACACGGGGTCAATCCTAAACACACGCGTCCCTATCTCTTCCCAATCAGCGCCATGTCAGTGTATCTATCTAATTTCGTCACGTCAAGTATTGGATCACTTCTGCATAAATTATACGGGAAAAAAGGGCGGCTATTGGAGGGAAAAATACTGGAACTTTATACATCGAACATCAAAGCGCTGATATAAGCCTTCCTATTAGGTATTCATCATACGCCGAGTTATATCGTACCTCATACACACATTACACACACACACGCACACTCTCTCTCTCTCTCTCTCTCTCTCTCTCAATTGCTTTATTTCTACACCATCTTTTTTTCTTATCTGTTCCTTTCTTAGACTTTCACGTAAACGAGTATTCATTTTCTTCGTTTTTCCTCATCTACTCTCACTCATCATGTTATCTCACTCACTCATGTAAGTAATGTTGCCTTCGTTCACTCACTCACTCACTTACACTTCTAAGAACCGTTCAAAGGAGCAGAGCCACTAAATTCTGCCAGACTCGTAACATCTCACCGTTTATCGCTCCCTCCCATTCCCTTTCCCTCCCCAAAAACAAGAAGGGTGGGTGGCAGGGTACGCTGGCATTACATAAGAAGAGAAAATACTGTATTACGGTCTGAGGCGCCATTTTTCTACCCCGCGTCCGTGTCTTGGGCTTCCTCCGCCTCCATTTGTCCCCAGTGGAAATAATAACTAGAATAATGTTAGTGGAAGCGTGAGGAATGGTCATGGTGGTGGTGGTGGTGGTGGTGGGGATTGGTGAGGACTGGTGGTGGTGGTTGTAGTTGTAGTAAATGTTGTAATTATGTTGGTGGTGGTGGTGGTAGTGGTAGTAATGGAAATTATGTTACTATCACTGAAACTGTTACTAATACAACACAAATTACTACGACTACTGTAATAAAACTACTTGGAATATGGCAAATAGAGAATAGAAATGCTAGTAGGTCGTAGGTAGTGCCTAGATTTACGAGATCTCTTCCTGGACTCTTAAACTAAACTCTTCTGGATGGAACCAAACTTAAACTAACCTAACGAAACCCAAACTACCAAAGACAGTTACTACATTAGACGCATCACACGCTACATCGCAAATGGAGCCAAAGCAAACCCAACCCAACCCAACCTAACCTAAACTAACCCAATCCAATGCCCCGAAGACAGTTCCTACTTGAGAGAACACAAACACCAATACAACCCAACCGCTAATCACCTCCAGAAAGGGCAATACGAAGACAATAGCAGCGTGTGGCAACCATCAGGAGGTGCTGCCATCGAGACATCGGCCAATTGCAAACTTTACTCAGTTAGATCCTGCCGAACTTATCGCTGAAATGTAGTTACTCGTACAATAGTTTGGACAGACGATAGCACGGAGAGAGGGAGAGAGAGGGAACAGGAGACAGTAGAAAAGTGGGTGGTGGTGGTGGTGGTGGAGTAGATGGAAGGCGAAGAGGAAGAAGAGGGGGATTTTAGATGGAAAGAAAAGATTGGAGGAGGAGAGGGGAGAAGAATAAAACAAGGAACATGTACAGGAAAAAAAGATGGAAAACTGAAGAAGAAGAAGAAGAAGAAGAAGAAGAAGAAGAAGAAGAAGAAGAAGAAGAAGAAGAAGAAGAAGAAGAAGAAGACGAAGAAGAAGAAGAAGAAATTTACCTACATACCAACACACACACACACACACACACACACACACACACACACACGGTCTAATAATATCATCTTCTTTAGGGAAGGAAGAAGAAGAAGAAGAAGAAGAAGAAGAAGAAGAAATCACAAATATAGCTAATCTCTCTCTCCAAAATCTTCAATAAAAACGTAATTTCTCCATCTATTAAACCAAAAGAACTACTATTCTAACCCCTTCAGTACTACTATTACTACTACTGGGTGACACATTTTGACCTTGAGTTTTGGGTGTAATTAGACGCTTTTATTACCATTAGGAAGGGTGTGTGGAGGTGACAACATTAATGGCCACACTCTACACTATTTTAACCCCTTCACTACTACTGGGTGACACATTTTTATTAGTTTTGGGTGTAATTAGACGCTTTTATTGACATTAGGAAGGGTGTGTGGGGGTGACAACATTAATGGCCACACTCTGTACTATTTTAACCCACACACGAGTTTCTGAAGCCTTAGAAAAGCGACAAATAGACAAAATAAACATTCAAAATACCTCCCAGTAGTGAAGGGGTAGGAATAATACTACTAGGAACCATGTCACCGCTGTTGTCTTTAAGCGCGGGAAAAGAACAAAGAGATAACGATAGATAGATTACTTAGACTTTGCATGCTGTCTAAATACAAGAGCAAGGGCAGAGGTATTATGAAGACCTCTCCCTCCCTCTCTCCCTCCCTCTCTCTCTCTCTCCCTCTCTCTCTCTCCCTCAGTGGCTGTCTCCCAAGGCCACTAAGATGATTTGCCACTTTGTCAAACGTGTTCTCGTGTCCGTAATGCCAAAAATGTCGTTAATCTGTCACTGCAGCCTTATAAGAACTGTGTCACTTCAACTGGAGCCTTCACAATGTGGAAATGTGGCTGTTTTTGACGTCAGAATCTTAAATTACTCTTAAAAAACCCACACAACTTCAACTAGAGCCTTCAGAATGTAGAATTGTTGTTAATCTGTCACTAAAACGTTGAAAACACACTTAAAAACATACATCACTTCAACTGGAGCCTTCAGAATGTTGAAATGTGGTTGATTTTGACGTCAGAATCTTAAATTACTCTTAAAAACACACGTTACTTCAACTAGAGCCTTCAGAATGTGCAAATGTTATTAATTTGCCACTACAACCTTGAAAACACACTTAAAAACATACATCATTTCAACTGGAGCCTTCAGAATGTTGAAATGTGGTTGATTTTGACGCCAGAATCTTAAATTACTCTTAAAAACACACGTTATTTCAACTAGAGCCTTCAGAATGTAGAAATGTTATTAATTTGCCACTACAACCTTGAAAACACACTTAAAAACCCACACAACTTCAAATACAGCCTTCAGAATGTAGAAATGTTGTTAATCTGTCACTAGAACTATAAAAACACTCTTAAAAACCCACATAACTTCACCTAGAGCCCTTGAAGTGTAGAAATGTTGTTAATCGGTCACTACAACCTTAAAAACACCCTTAAAAACCCACAAAACTTCAAATAGAGCCTTTAAAGATGAAGTTATAATACTGAACATCTGAAATTGAGAGATTATAATGTTACAGATTCTAAAAATATAATAAAAACCAAAATATTAATGGATTATATTTATTTTGGACGGATCATACGATATGTTATAGAAAGTTACGTTGTTTATAGAGAGAAAAGAAGAAAAATAAACATAAATTGAGTAAAATTTGAGAGGAAAAAAATCGAAATATTTACAAACAAACCGAAGATAGACGAAAAAAGAAATTGAGTTTGAGAAATTTTTTGAAAGAAACGAAAAAAAATTAATGTAGAAAGAGAAAAAATAAGAAAAATAAGAAAAAAAGTAATTGAGAAATGATAATAACTTTGTGTGTGTGTGTGTGTGTGTGCGTGCGTGTGTGTGTGTGTGTGTGTGTGTGTGTGTGTGTGTGTGTGTGTGTGTGTGTGTGTGTAATAATCCTTTGACTATATGATTACTTTGGTCTTTTAAGTAATAGTGGAAGAGTATTGGAGTATTTGTAAGTAATTGGTAAGTATTTAAGTACGTTGATACACTTTGAGTAAATATAGTTATTGATTATTATTATTACTACTAATACTATTACTATTACCATTATTATTATTACTATTATTATTTTTATTATCATTATTATTATTATTATTACTATCATTACGTATAGTTTAGAGGTATAATCATCCCTACTACTACAATAACTACTACTACAACAACAACAACTACTACTACTACTACTACTGTGAGTATATAATTCAGTACCCCCATACCACAACAAAAACAACAACAACAACAACAACAGACACACAAACATACAAACACACTTACAGTTTAGTATATTCCTTATCCCCTTCTCTGCCCGTGGAGGAGGAGGAGGAGGAGGGGGAGGAGGTTGGGGAAAAGGAGGGGGAGTGGAAGAAGGGGAGGGGGGTACCGTGACTGCCGCCCCCTGGCAAATTCCTTCTAAAAAAGTGAGTTAGGACAGTTAAATTAGGCTGGGGGTTAGGGTGGGGGAGCGGGGGGTATGGGGCGTCATAGGGCGGGGGGGCTGTTGTTGCAGTCGTAGTAGTAGTAGTAGTAACAGCAGCAGTAGCAGTAGTAGTAGCAGCAGTAGTACGTGACCTTGATCGCGAGCGTAGTAACATTAAGTACAATAGTTCATCTGCATTACTAATTTTCTCCGTTTGGGGGTTGTCCAGTCCCTGTTTCCCTGAATCCGCCGTCCCTAAGGCCCCTGGGGAACGTTCCTCCAAAGCTTTGAGCCCTTCAATACCACCGAGAACGGACAAATCATTCTGCTCCTCCACGAAGCCCGCATTAGTACACCCACGCCCTTCTAAGTCAATCCCACCCCTGCCACCAATTGTTGCATCTTCCTCTTCCTCCTCTTGCGTCGCGTCGTGGTCGTGGTGGTGGTGGTAGAGGAGGGTGCTGAAGGAGGAGAGGATGCGTGTCTCCTGGTGGTGCAGCAGCCGCTCTATGAAGTTTAGCATGGCGTTCATTCCTTCTAGTTCCTCGCGGTGAGTCTGTGTTGGGTGGAGATGGAGAGAAAGAGAAAGATTGAGAGATAGAGATAGAGAGAGATAGGGAGAGAGAGGGAGATAGGGAGAGAGAGAGAAAGACAGAGAGAGAGAGAGATGATGATAGAAAGAAAGGAAAGAATAAATTAAGGAAAAGAAAGAAGAAAGGGAAATTGAAGGAAAGACAAAAGAAAGAGCGAGAGAGAGAAAGAAAGGAAAGAAGGAAAGAATTGCATGATAGAAAAGAAAGAAAAGAAAGAAAAACAAAGAAAAAAATGAGAGGGAGAAGGAAAGAAAGAAAAAAGAAAGAAAAAGAAAAAAGAAAGAAAAAAGAAAGAAAAAAGAAAAAAAAACAGAAAAAAGAAAAAGGAAAAAAAAGAAAAAGAAAAATAAAGAAAGAAAAAAACCAAAGAGAGAAAGAGAGAGGGGGGGAGGTTGTTAGTACTACCACTACTACCACTACAACTACAACAACAACAACAACAACAACAACAACAACAACAACAACAACAACTTACCAGGGAGGGAACAAACACATCAGACTCGGAAGCAGATCTTTGCCTTGTGGGGGTGACGTGCGTGTTCGTGGGCGCGTCGGGGGAGTCATCGGGCTGGTCAAGATTAGGATCAAAACTCGGGGAAGCCTTGACCCGTTTTTTATTACCCTCCCCGTTTTCTTTCTCTTCTTCTGGGGTGACTCTGTTATTATTGATGGCCTGGGAGGGAGAGAGAGAGAGAGGGGGGGTGAAAAAGTTGTTTTGGGGTGATTTTTGGGGGTGTTTTGGGGTTGTTTTGGGTGTTAATGGGGTGTATTGGGGTATTTTGGGAGTGAAGAAGTGATTTTTGGGGTGTTTTAGGGTGTTTAAGGGTGTAAAGAGGCGTTTTGGGGTGTTTTGCGGTGTTTAAGGGTGTTTTGGGGGTGTTTGGGGTGTTTTAGGTGTTTATGGGGTGTTTTGGGGGTGAACTGGCGTGTTTTTAAGTATGGGGGTGTGTGGGGGTGATTTCTCTCCCTTCATTATCCTAAAAACGAAAGATAAATTTAAAATAACCAACCACAAACAAAATCTAGTTAAAACCCAGGACAAAAACACCCTTAAAAAAACACCCTTGTCTCCTTTTCTCCCTTCACCGCACCCTAAACTCAGACAAAGAGGTTTCAATAGTAGTTTGTGATGCCAATACTAATGGGCCAAGTAGGGGGGTACATCTGTTACTACGACCACCTCACAAAAGGGGACAGAGGGAGGGCAGGGAGAATAACAATAAAGTAATACAAGATGCTGGACAGGGTTTGGGCAGTCAGTATTCACACACACACAAGCGCCCGCACACACACACGCATACATATCAGCCCCCACACATACGTACGTACATACATTGACGCACGCACGCACACATGCACGCAAACTAAGAGTCTCATACGCTTTTGTGGCTAAGGAACACACACACACACACACACACACACACACACACACACACACACACAAACACATTTGAAAACCCCCAATAACTTCCACTACAGTCTCTTTCTAACTAAAACATTGAAAAAACACCCTTAAAAACCTTGAACACCTCAGTAACACACGCACACACACACACGCACGCAAACTCACGCAAACACATAGGAAAACCCCATTAACTTTCACTACAGCCTTTTTCCAAGCATAAAACCTCGAAAAACACCCTTAAAAACCTCAATAACACACGCACACCCACACGCACGCACGCAAACACACGCAAACGCACGCAAACGCACACACTTACCCTTCTCACAGTTCCCAGATCCTTGTGCACTCGAATTACGTGTTTTTTGAGTGCAGACGCCATCTTCTTCTCCAAATTCAGAATCTGCGTGAGGCAAAACAGTGCTAAACTTAACAGGAATATTAATAACTTGCTTTTTTCTTCTTTTTTCTAAAAACCACCCTTAAAAACCCCCAAAATCTTACCTTATAGCTAACTAACTAAATAAACATCCTTAAGAAAACAAACCCTTAAAAAACCCAATTAAACCCTTAAAAACCCCTAAAATCTTAACTTATAGGATTCTAACTAAAAAACACCCTTAAAAAACAAACAACCCCTTAAAAACCCCAAAAACACCCTAAAACCCCCCCAAAACCCTTAAAACCCCCCAAAAAACCCTTAAGCCCCCCCAAAAAAACTTAAAAACCCCCAAAACCCTTAAAACCCCCCAAAAAACTTAAAAACCCAAATAACCCCTAAAAAACCCAAAAAACCCTAAAAAAACCCCTAAAACCTTACCTTTTTAGACTTAAGGGCTTTCTGCACAAAGGTGATGATCATAATAATGTAGCCCAGCACCCTTAAAAACAAACGACCCCTTAAAAACCCTTAAAAACCCCAAATAACCCCTAAAAAAAACAAATAACCCCTAAAAAAACCCTAAAATCTTACCTTTTTAGACTTGAGGGCTTTCTGCACGAAGGTGATGATCATAATAATGTAGCCCAGCCCGAAGATGATCCACGCCACCATCACCACCTTGTACACCCAAAGCCATACGTGCCCAATGTCCTCCTG
>CM035186.1:9523780-9542093 GCA_020233015.1 Callinectes sapidus | reverse complement strand
TCTCTCTCTCTCCTCTCGCTCTCTCTCTCTCTCTCTCTCTCTCTCTCTCTCTCTCTCTCTCTCTCTCTCTCTCTCTCTCTCTCTCTCTCTCTCTGTGTGTGTGTGTGTGTGTTAGAGAGAGGGAGGAGTGGGAGTATATACTTCGTAGCAGATACACACACACACACACACACACACACACACACACGAGGGCGCGATTATTGGCCTTCCCCTCCTGCCGCACTGCGAGGTCACAACTCTACGAATTAGACTCATACCTATTCTGTGCCAGATGAACAGCCGCCACACTGTGAAAGGCGACCTGCTCCAATGGCCCTGTGTGGTGGCGGGGATCAGAACTGAGCGCGGTAACTGCCGGGCCATAGTGCGAGTAGGAGGTGACCCCGGACGTTTAGAATGCTATCTACCTGACGTCATGTATTCTGGTGTCCAATCCCTGTATCTATTGTTGGGGAAGGAAGCGAAAGAGAAACCTCGTCACTGGTCTTTCTGCATCACCTGCTGGCTCTCTCTCTCTCTCTCTCTCTCTTTTTAGGCTTCTCACCAATAGGCCTACTGAACCTTCTATCACTATACAAACTTCATTTCACGCCCCTCTCCTTTCCTTCAATTTTTTCTCCCTTTAATTTCGACTTTTCCTTTACCTTTTTTTTCCCTTCCTGTCACCTGGTACCGTTCCCTCCCTGCCTACCCTAAGTGGCTCCCCCCCACCCCTCCAACCTGTCCTTCCTTCTCGTCTACCGCAGCTTTCCCAGTGCTGGCGAGAAGCATTTCTTTCAAATTCACGAAAAGCACGAAAAACTACGAAGTTAGCACTTTAAGGCGATGGTTGCACACTGCGAGAGACACACAAATGCATCGTGACACGGAAGAACCGCCCTTGGATCCTCTGCCATTGAGTCTCGTGTTGCGTCGCTGATTCGGCTGCAAAATCTGACCAAAGAGTGACGTGAGCGAAGTGCAAGAGCGGGAGGCTGTCACGTGTCCTTTGTCAAATGGATATAGTCCCCTGTTCCTTCCTTCCCTTCCCCCACGAGTTCTCTTCCGCTGCCTGGTTTCAACGCGCCGAGAGAATAGGATGCACGCTCACTGCTCTCGCTGTTGGTTCACTCTCCCTCACTTTCACCCGTTACATCCTTACCTTAGTCCTTCCTGCGCTGAATCACTCTTTATTCACCATTTTTATCCCGGATGGCTTTTTTTTCATCCGAGTAATTCCACTTGAAATTACTGGTGGAAAATAACGTGTGCCGAAGAAGGGATGGGTAGATCAAAACGCTTGCTTGCTATGTGAAGTACGTGCCTCTGGAAATTACAGTGCAAATTCGTACCACATTTTATTACGCTTGGGAAGGAGGACATAAACCTTCCAGAAGTGGAGTGGAAGTAATGAAATGACGTAACGTGTCTAATCTCGTCCGACTTCGCTAATGGATTCTTTTCAATTGGAACGTGAATCTGAGTAAAACTAATTAGATTTTTCTCCTCGAGGTTCACAGATACATGGCGGTACACCGGTCCTCTGGCGCTGTTTGGGTGACAGGGAAATGTACTATAAATTGAAATCATTTGCCTATAAAACTGTTCGTATTGTGGCAGGATCAATGCAATGTTATATTCTGTATCCGTCTGATGGCCTTGTTACGAGAGAGAGAGAGAGAGAGAGAGAGAGAGAGAGAGAGAGAGAGAGAGAGAGAGAGAGAGAGAGAGAGAGAGAGAGAATGAACAATGAGAAGTTATCTGAACTAATATTTACATTGTTAGAGCCATAACACCAAACTGCTTATCTTACACTGCTAATTATGTGGCTCACTTTTGTCTGTTGTGGCTTTATCTGTTTATCAATAATCATATCAGTGTGTGTATTAGTCTTTGTGTGTATCTTGAACGGTTATTGTTATTGATTTCCGTTAAAGGATTATGAGCCGGGCTGCAACCTAATCGGCTTTCAGTGCGCGGACTCCCGTCTCCCCACACCTGTTGTGCGCATTGGGTGAGGGAGAGAGTTCAAAGGAGGGGAGGGGGAGGCAAGGTGGAGGAAAGGGTTGTTTTGCCATTGATGAAGCACTGTTACTTTTACGCTATTACTAACTGTTGTTGTTGTTGTTGCTGCTGCTGCTGCTGCTGTGTACGATACTGCAGTTGCTTTTTTCTACTGCTGCTGCTGCTGCTGCTGCTACTACTACTACTACTACTACTACTACTACTACTACTACTACTACTACTACTACTACTACTACTATCCGTATTCTCACTGTTACACCAATTTCTTACTATTACGATGTATGCATGTATGTGTGTATGTATGTACCCCCCCCCCTCTCTCTCTCTCTCTCTCTCTCTCTCTCTCTCTCGCTCTCGCTCTCTCTCTCGCGCTCTCCTAATATTTAATATATATATATAATATATATAGATATTATAGATATATATATATATATAATATATATAGATAGATATATTATAATCTATTTATGCACACACACACACACGAATACGTAATATAATAAAGGTTAAACCAACCACTACTACCACCACCAATATTATCACTTACACCGGTGCAAAAAACAACAATAATAATAATGATGATGATAATGTTAATGATATTAATAATAATGATAATAATAATGAGAGCAATACTGATGATAATAACAGAAACAATGGTAGCAATAATGATAATAACAGTAATAAGTTCCATCTCTTAGTCTCTCTCTCTCTCTCTCTCTCTCTCTCTCTCTCTCTCTCTCTCTCTCTCTCTCTCTCTCTCTCTCTCTCTCTCTCTCTCAAAGAACAAAATGTATTTCAAGATAGTGAAGTCATAATTTTCAGCCTCAGTGACAGTTTCCGAAAGTTAAATATTTTCTACGGTTCCAGAGGAAAAGTCTGTGGCTTGTTAACTTGACAGTGAGTTCTTGTTCCGATGATTAATAATTCTAAACTCTCAACGATTTATAAGCCTTTGTCTCTTAGCTAACTCGTGATTAATGGTACCTGTAAAAAGTCGCCGGAAAACATAAAATTACTGAAAGAGAAATATTTTAAAACTTGGTCAGAGCGAAGCGGCGATCATTAGGACTTTTCCAAATGGCGGCAGCAAAATGCGTAGCGGGAAAAAAACGACAATGAAGCCAACAGGAAAAAGTTTACGAAAAACATGGTGGGAAAAAAAGTAACAAAGCGTGACACGAAAAGAAAAAAAAAAGAAGAAAAAAAAAAAAACGACGGCACACATAAAAAAAAAAGAAAAAAGCGACAGCTAATTTAATGAAAAAAATGTTGAATAGAAAAACAAATACAAACGTGACATGAAAAGAACAACATTGGTTACTTGAAAATAAATTTAAAAATATAATAACCATGACATGAACCCTTCTTCAGAGTAAAAACAATAATAAACAAATATATAAACAAATGGAATAACAAACAAGCAAACAGGGAACATGATTGACTAGACACACTTAATCCAGTATAACTCCAATTACTCTCCCCCAAAAGTGCGGTGTTGATTGGGGTAAATTTGTGCCGTTGTAAATGTGCACTTTTTAATCCCTTTCCTCCGCCGGGACGTTTGTGCTTTGCCTCTGATGGTGCCACATTAGTTTATCAATTCATTTACTTCACTGCCATTTCTCTTCGTCACGTGGCCTTCAGTGAATGAGTGAGTGCTCAGGGAACCACCTCAGGAGCAAAAGGAGTTAACATGCAGGTGTTCTATCATCATAAATCCCAGGTAACTGCAGCCCATTACTCAGGTAAGGCGGGGCGTTTCATCACCTGGTCTTAAGCTGATCGTTTGTAATCCCGAGGCTCACCAGACGGGCCAGGCTGTGCTCAAGACTGATTCCGGTAAAACGTCTTTGTGTGAGGCTGATTCTGAAGAGCTAATAAGGAGGAAATACTTGCTATTTTGCTGGATACGACGGACAACAAGAGGGTGCTCTTCAGTGAAAATGTTATAGTTTACGAGAGAATATATTGTAAGATCGTTATAAAGTGTCTGTTTTTGTATCATTTGATTTTGTTAGGTTTTCAAAATAATATAAAAAGACAACAACAATCAAAGCTACAAGCATCAGCATTGTTTTTCTTATACTTCACCAAGCTCGTTTTATATATTAGCATAACATAGGGTAAATCAAGTTCAATGAAGCGTTGCAGCACGACAGATAACGCAATTTTGTCTATTAATGACGCATAACGAAAAAAAAAGATATCTGAAAAAAGCACAACAAATTACATTAAGAATGTATTTTGTCCCTATGCGAAATCCGAGTAATTCAAAAGCATAATAGAGTTTATTAATGAATGTATCAAACATTACAATATGACAGAAACCACAAAGCGTATCAATAAGTGATGAATAAAAAATGAAAAAAATAAAAAAAAATAAAAAAAATAAAAGGTAAAATAACTACATTTACGTTTAAACAAAAGAAATAGACAAAGTAAATAAAAGAGAACTCTACATTTACCTTTACATAAAAAAAAAAATAAATAAATAAACAAAGTAAAGAAAAAGAGAGAGAGAAAAAAACCCTACATTTACTTAGGTGCACTTTGAACAGGTAGAGGATGGGTTGGTTTTCCGTGGGAGCCTTTCTGAGTGGTATTGGAGCAGCGCCTTACCCTCATTGGGGGGGCGAAGCAGCGGGGCAAGACTTGGGTCGTGCCATAACCCTGAGTCAGCCGGGAAACACCACTGGAAAGCCTACGATTCTACCAGACTGCATGACCCTGATATGAGTTAGGGGCTACGTGCTTCTCTCTCTCTCTCTCTCTCTCTCTCTCTCTCTCTCTCTCTCTCTCTCTCTCTCTCTCTCTCTCTCTCTCTCTCTTTGGGTATTATGTTATTATTCTTGATGTTTTCTTCTTATTTTTATTCTTTTGTGATGCATGAAGCAATTTATATTTGTTGTTGCTGTTGTATTCATTTTTCCTTTTCTTTATTTCTCTTTCTTTAATTCAACTCCTCCTCCTCCTTCTCCTCCTCCTCCTCCTCCTTTTCGTCCTCTTTCTCCTTCTCTTCTTCTTCCTCCTCCTCCTTCTCCTACTCCTTCTCCTCCTCCTCCTCCCCTTCTTCCTCTTCTTCTTTCTCCTCCTCTTGCACTTGCCATGTTCTTTATTTTTCATTGTTGTCTCCCGTCGCGACAAATGAGTAACAGTAACGCTCCCATCCTCTTAATTAATTTTCAATATTTATACAAGAATTCTCTGTCTCTTTTTTCTCCCCTGCCATCGTGCTTCTCTCATATC
The DNA here is from genome assembly GCA_020233015.1 of Callinectes sapidus. Classification (NCBI taxonomy): domain Eukaryota; kingdom Metazoa; phylum Arthropoda; class Malacostraca; order Decapoda; family Portunidae; genus Callinectes; species Callinectes sapidus. The sequence continues at coordinate 9,536,843 of CM035186.1, read as the reverse complement.
CTTCGCCGTTCATTTTTACTATTTGCTTTTTTCTCTCTCTCTCTCTCTCTCTCTCTCTCTCTCTCTCTCTCTCTCTCTCTCTCTCTCTCTCTCTCTCTCTCTCTCTCTCTCTCTCTCTCTCTCTCTCATTTTACAGTTGTTTCCAGTCATCCCCGTTCGAGTGTAAAGAAAACGGAAATGTGTTTGTTTTACAGGCAAAGTTGCTTTCATGTCGTACTCTTGCTTTTTTTTTTTTTTTTGCTTTGCTTTTTTTGTCTTTTGTTGAGGATCTTGTTTCTTTCGCACCAACAGTCCCTCTTTCGCAAGATTTCAGTAGGAGACAAAAGCCTTCCTTTGTTGATGTCTTCTAAAGGAACTGAGTGCCTCCCTTGATCCTGCCACCCGTGTTCTACTTCTTATCTGCCCTCCCTCGGTGGCGGCGGCGGCGGCGGCGACTGCGGTGGTGGTGGCGGCAGCGGCGTGGAGGTGAAGCGATAATATTTGGGAGGAGGAAAATTTAAAGCAGAAATGCTACTACAAATTTCTCCCCTCCGGACTTTACGTTTCCCTCAGGTATTTTAATGCTTTCATATCGTCGCCATTATGCATTAAATTCACCTGCGTCATAATTCCTCCTTTTCCTGCTCCCTTTTCCCGACGCTAGAGGGCACAGTAGCGCTGAAGAATGGTGGGGGCTAAAATAAAAGAAATAAAAATAATAAAATAAGTGAGTCGACGCTTTGCGGGTGTGTTTTGTTTGATGTGCGCCACCAACCCGGGGGCGGCGACCCTCAGAAGTGACGCGGCCAAGAAATTTATTGAAGTGAAACGATGTTGAAATTTTTGTGGAAAGTTACAATTTTTTTTCATTATCCCAGAAAAGAGACATTACTTTTTGTGGTAATTTTTTCCCCCACAATTCTTTTTACCTTATTCTTGCAATTAAAAGCGGGGAAGTGCTCTCTCTCTCTCTCTCTCTCTCTCTCTCGCTGCTTGATGTTGCTTGTCCTCGCTTGTCTTTTCAAACACAAGACATGTTGGATATTTAGTTTCTGGGCGACACATACAAGGCAAAGACACTACAGCCCCACGACACCAGACATTTCATTATCTCTCAGCACTTCTCCTCAGTCTCCTCTTAGCACCAACCAGCTCTGGATAGCCTCAAGAGACCCAGACAGCCCCCGACAGCCCCCGACAGCCCCCAGAGCTACTAAACAGGTCGTGGACAGCATCAGACAGCCCCCACTCCATCTCATTCCTGTCCCTCTCTTGTCTTCTCTTTTGTGGTGCGCTGCTGTCCTTCTCACGTCTGCGGCTGAGACAAAACCAGAGTGAGATTTGGTTTCACACTCGAGAAACTTTGGCTAACTATTTTCTTTCCTTTTTTTTTTTCTTCCAAATTTTACTGACTTCGAGACTCGTCATTTATGGGTTCATTTCCGGTACGGTATAGTCAGTGGGCTGGAATCGACGTAAAGCCTTTCATTTTATGGTTATTTTTTACTTATTTTTTAAACTTTTTTTGTAATGTCTTGTTTTGTTCTACTTTGTCATAACTTTGTTTACCTAGTTTTGTTTTGTTCTGTTTTGTCTTGTCTTGTCTTGTTTTGTCTCGCTTTGCCTTGTATTGTCTTTTCTTGTCTTGTTTTGCTTTGCTTGTCTTTGTTTTGCTTTGTTCTATTCGTCATAACTTTGCCTATCTTGTTTTGCTTTTATCTCGTCGCGTCTTGTCGTCTTGTCTTGTCTTGTCGTGCTATTCTTACTTGATTGTCAGTCCTCACAGTGTTGTCGAAAAGAATCATCTCGAAAATTTTTGGCCTCGTTTCTTTAAACCTCATTCTTCAAAGAGTTCAAGTGATAGGAGAGAGGAAATACAGAAGCAGATAGGGAGATCCAAAGCCATATAACCATAGTTAGCATGAATGATTTAGAATACTAGATATCTCTTGCAGTAGAATTGTGGTGAGACAAAGTAGAAAGTTTTGTGCAGTGAAGTCAGACTAGGAGAGGAAGAATACAGGTAAGAATATTAGAAAAAAAGAGTTCAGCTTGAAAATAGTGGTAGACAATAGTTAGCCAGAGTTAGCATGAACGATTGAGAATACCGACTACTTCTTACCTTAAAAAGATAAACATATTAGGGATGATGCAAGGTGGAAAGTTTTTTAAGTGAAACCACATTAGGAGAAGAGGAATGTTGGTAAGAATATCAGGAAAAAAAGTTTAGCTTGGAAATAGCGGTAGAAAATGGCAAGAGATGCAACATTGTGGGGATACCGTGCTGGGATCAAGGGAGACACTCAATCTCTTTAGAAGACATTGGTAAAAGAGTTCATTGTATTGTGCTTTTTCCAATTTTTTATTGTATTTAATTCTTTTATATTCTTTCCTGCTTTTTTTATATGTTTTGTTCAGTATTTTCTTTTTCCTTTCTTTTGTTATTGTCTCTTCTGTATTGTTTCACTTTTCTTTTAAATCCTCTTGCTGCATCTGTTTCAAAATTTTTTATTCCATTGTCTTCTATGTTCTTTGCTTTTCATTTATCTTATCCTGTTATATTTGAATTTTCTTTTCTTTTATTCCATCATATTTTCTTTTTCTTTTCCTTTTATGTAATCTGTTCTGTTTTTCTTTATGTTTTTCATTATGTTCTTTTCTTTTATGCTATTTTCCTGTTTTCTTTTTTTTTTAGCCTGTCATGTATTCTTTATGTTTTTCTTTTCTCTTATAATTCATTTTCTTCTTTTGTCATTTAGTTTTTTAATTTTCTTTTTCTGTCTAATGTTTTCGTTTTACTTCTCATTCCAACCCCCATCTCTCTCTCTCTCTCTCTCTCTCTCTCTCTCTCTCTCTCTCTCTCTCTCTCTCTCTCTCTCTCTCTCTCTCTCTCTCTCTCTCTCTCTCTCTCTCCGTTGAATTCTACATTTTACTACTTTTTTTTAAAGTTTGGAAGTGAATGTACGCGTCTGAAATCAAGTTATATTTTAAAACTTAATTGCATTCTCATTATAATTGCTTCTGTATTCATTAGTGTATCAATATTTTACTTTACCATTAGCTTGCCATTAACCTGTGCTGTATGTATTCTCTTGCAGGCTGCCTCCGTCCGCTTATAAAAGACACCAATAATGCTTTCACTCAAACACAAGAAATGGCATGTGTTGGCGGGCGGTGAGTACCCATTAGACTAACACACTTCTGTATCTTTTTATTACTTTTGAATTTTCCTTAAATATCTTTTTTCGTGTATCTTTGACTTCATATGCATCTTTCTCATCCGTATTATCGTTGCCTTTTGTCTAAGTTACCTGCTTTTGGGCCAGCAAGGTGAGCAGGTAAGCAGGTAAACAGAAAAGCAGGTCCTGTTCCTGAAATCTGCCAGTAAATGTGTTTTGATCACCTCCCCTTCACTCCTTGCACAGAAAAGGCAATATTTCATAGTGCAACAGCATCGTTCCATGTCTAGCCTTTCTTTCTTTCCAGTTGTTATCTCTCTTTCGCCCTGCTTTTTATCCTTATGACATATGTCGCTGTTTTGCCAACACGGGTTTCACGGTAAAAACTTTTCAATTTCATACGTTGACAGTAAAGGTATGGTGACCCACCGCAACCCAGGATTATCCATTATTACATCTCTTATACTTCATTGTCTTTCTTGTGATGCAATGCTGCATGAGAGGGTGAACTTGAGGCTCACATCGCTACAATTCTTTATACAAAACTTGATATCTCATGCATAACCTCCAATTCTCCCTGCCGCGGTATGACAAGTTGTCCCTTTTACTTTGCCCTTTTCTTGTGTCGCGGGTCCCTGTTCGGTTCCCAACTAGAATTTCCTGAAAGTTGCAGTAGCATTTGTTGGGTGAACGCAATGTTGGTGGCGGGTCGGCGTGTCTCGGGGAAGAAGAGCTCGGTGCATTAGACGCGGCAGAGGACCCACATACCAGGGTGAAAGGCATGCGTCAGGCGCGCCTTTGTTTCCTTGGTCCGAATTGTGGCGCCGTAATGGCTGGAACACGCTAACAACAGAGCCAAAGTGGACAAAGGTAGCGGGTCACCGGAATTCTTTTTTTCCCTTTCTTGTACCTGTCTTCAGTACAAGACTCGCTCAGGTACTTTGCCCGTATTCTTAAACACTGCTCTTCCACCATCACTATTTTCCAAAGGCTCTAGTTAAAGATAATCATGTTTTTAAGGGTATTTTTATGGTTTCGGTGATGGATTGGCAATATTTCTAGTTTATTTTAAAGATAAACTGTCTTGAAAACCCGGGTAGTTGTCTCTCTGATCTTGGAAAATGGTTGGGTTTGAGAACAAAGTGTTTAAGAATACCACTCACAATGTCTCACTCACATTTACTGGAGCCACAGCTTGGTATCAGTAGGGCCACACACGTACATGCATAACCTAGTTCAGAGTTTCCGCACCTGCCACAGTAATTAAAAGTGAGAGGTGGCACAGTTCAGTTATTACGTGGAGGAGTTGCGGCAGAGTTTAAGGCAGGAAGGATGCGCTCGAGGAACTTGTGTGCTTGAGGGACGTGGAGGGAAGGAAAATGAGAAACAGAAATCCATGTTTTTTTTTCCCTTCTCTTATTCCATCGGGATTACCGCGACTCTCAGATGGGGAGATCACTCGTGTATGTAAGTGTGGTTCTTCGCTTTGTATCAAGGTGTTCTTTAAAGAAAAAAAAGAAAAAAAAAACTTACAAGAAAGCAGAGTGTGTCCTAAATCAGGAGGTCCGTAATGCAATATTCGAATTTCAGAAGGTGTTCCATATTTCATGCAGTGTTAATTCAGCCACATAGAATAAAAATGAAATAAGCAGAGAAAAAAAAGCATCTAAAAGTATAGTATTTTTTAAGAGAAATGTGAAATACTGCTTTTTCAAATTGTTCATAACTTAAATTAAATTGCAAGAATATATTAAACCAGCCAGTGCGTATATTGTTCTGAAATTGCTCTCTCAACGCTCATTTTTGTTCACGGTTCATGCAATGGGTGGTGCCATGGCTCAGGGGAAGGCGTAGCGCTCACCGGCAGCGTCAAGCTCCTCCACAACAGCTGCCATGCAGTGGACAAATACACGACGCTCTTGACACAGTGGTCGCCGCAGTCAAACTCTCTCCGTGTTTCACAACTCTTACATCCGTGATCAACTTTAACTTTGAGTGAAAACTGCACAAAGTTTTGGATAGTTTACTTTACCCTGTCCTTTGTCACCACGAGCGAGCGTCATTATCCTCGCCAACATTACCATTCCCTCGTCCTCTCCCTCACACGCCGCCTCCTCCACAACACCCCAGCCCGGCTGCTGCTGCCTGTCACATTAGGGATGAATCCCCTGAGTCACTCTCTCGCGCGTAATTCAGCGTGCCCTGCTTTCCCCCGCCGCTTCCTGAGGGTGGTATGCCGCAGGGAACGTGATTCCTGCAGGCTGGCTGAGAGGTGGCCTTTAAATCCCAGGAAAGGATCTCGTTGTAGCAGGAGTCCCCTCTCAGCGCCAGGCGTTGACTCGTTCAGGAGACGAACCACCACTGCGTGAGGCGTTCAGCGGGGCGTTTCAGTGTCTGGCTGCCGTGCAGTTCAATTCCATGTTGACCTGCAGTCTCGGACACATGGAGGGTATCAGTGCGCCAGGGACAAGTTATTCAGACTGACCTGCGGTGTTGTTGAACATACTCGTACTATAGTATGTAAGCAGACAAGGGAATAATTTCAGAATATTTGAACTCAATTCACTTCGAAGAGGAATTGAGGACACTGTCATTAGTGAATGATCCTGGTAGCATATATGTTCGCATTTGCATGTACTTCAGCTTGTACTTGATGTCTATATTAACGTTGCATGTTTGACAGTATAAGGCAGGCGGCTGACTACCTGCTCCTCAGCTGTGGTGCTTCCCGTCAAACCACATGTGTATTCTTATTTCGCTCATTTTGGAGGGTAATAATACTACATTGACTCATAAAGACTATAATGGGCACCGAGGGACGATAAGATACGGTACAGAGGCGTATGCTTTGAATTGCTGAGAAGTAAAGGCCATTATTGTTTGAAAATATGGGACAACTTCGGAGGGTTCGCGAGGCCCTCTAAAAGCCCTGCTCACCACTCCCACCCAAGCTGTTCCTAATTATTTTGTTCCCAAGCCGTGATGATTCTGTAATGCTTCTGCTAGTTAATTATCCAACTTTGGTTTGTGAGGAGTAATTACAATGATAAAAAGAAAGTTTGGTAACTCTCCACGTGTCTCAGCTAGAAACAGAGGGCGCTTGTTCTCCTCTCTGCACCTCAGCTCTTTCCTCTCTCTCTCTCTCTCTCTCTCTCTCTCTCTCTCTCTCTCTCTCTCTCTCTCTCTCTCTCTCTCTCTCTCTCTCTCTCTCTCTACATTTCCCCTTTGTCCTTCCTATGCTTTACTCTTTCTCCCTCCCTCCTTCACCCTCCTCACTCAACTCCATATCTTCATCTCACCTTTCCTTCCTCTCCTTCCGTCGACCTTCCCTCTCTTCTCCCTCCCCATGTCACTTCCATCCATACAGTATACATACCGGCATTCCTCTCATTCTGCCTTCAGTTCCTCTCCACTTTTCTGCTGTGCCTTCATTCCACTTTCCCTGCCTCCCTCTACTCTGGCCCCATCCTCCCGTCGTCCATATTTACATCTTCCTCCGCCTCTTTTCACTTTCTCACAAACTATATTTTTGTCCTCCAGTCCCACGAGTATCCAGGAGAGATAGTGTGATTATTGCAGGGAATGTCCTTGTGTCCTTTTCTTTTTTATTAGTTGCGTTCGAAGTTTAGTCCGTGGTAAGTTTTCAGTAAATTTTCCATTATAACCCCCCAAAAAAGACACCTCGATTTATTTTCTCGTTATGTGAAAGCATGTCGCTCATTTACAGTTTTGCTGATGTGGTCTTTAAGTCTTGCTGTCTCCCTGTTTGAATGAAGTTGAGTGTGTCATGTGTGATTACTTGACACAGGCGTCAGTGTGGCCGTCACGGGTGGTGCCAGGCGGCGGTATCAATAATGCCACCTGTCAGAGCCATGAGAAAAGAACTGACAGCCGGTGGAACTGCCTGTCATGTCAAGTTTACATAAGTTATTCAAAATGGTGTATGTATTGCAGACGTGTGTGTGTGTGTGTGTGTGTGTGTGTGTGTGTGTGTGTGTGTGTGTGTGCGTGTGCGTGTGCGTTTACAGGTTGCGAGAATTGATGTTTTGATTCACCTCAAAATTTGCATAGGACTGTGAAATCCATCCAAACCTCGATTAGTTAAGCTCACGTGACGTCCGTTCCTGTGATCACCTGAGCCGAAATTATCCATCTTGTCCAACACTAATTAATGCCATAACATGAGTAATTGCTCGCACCCCATCACACCATCCTGGCATCCGACGCAAGCCTGCGGGGAATAAACAAACTGACAAAATAAGAAGAAATAGGCGAGCACAAACGATAATTGACAGTTAACCACGTAATCTCCTCGTGACAATTACTGAATCATGAGAAATAAAGTAATCAGGTAAAATATCAAGAAACAGTCCGGCAGAATAGGGTAATAAAATAAAAGATCAACATTATTTTCTCCCTCACGTCCATATTAACAAACACTTCACTGTTTCATAAGGCGTTAAGTTTCATTAAGGGACACAAATTATCAAGGATGTTTTCGTACTTCTTATAACAAATGAACAAGGTTACTACATGAAAAAAATGATAAGAGGAACACCCCCGCAAAAAAAACCCCGACTTGTAATTCCTGTAGTCTTTGAAAACAGTCGGGGTGAGAGAGCGGAGCGTTTCAGAATATGGACTCTCTCTCTCTCTCTCTCTCTCTCTCTCTCTCTCTCTCTCTCTCTCTCTCTCTCTCTCTCTCTCTCTCTCTCTCTGGCATTAGTCTCGGTTCATTCAGTTCGTTCAGTCCAAGGTGGCATCAGAAGTCCGTGTGAGAGAAGCAATCTGTTGAGTGGCGCTCTTAAGTGGAACGCAAGTACAGTTCTCTTTTCCTGAAGCTACGCGGCGCGATACCTGTGCGAGGAAGGAACCTGGAGAAGAAAAAGAGATAATAAGATTACATTTTTTCCCCTTTTCTTTTCTTTTCCGTCGAGTTGGAGAAAGAAATCATCCCAAGTTTTAATGCAGGATAAAGTTTTAGATTAAATTTCAGAAGAAGGCTGGGTTGGTGAGGAAGATGCCCCGCCCCGCCCCGCCCCGCCTCACCTCACCTCATTCCTCCCCACCCTGCCTCCGCCCTGCCTCCGCCCTGCCCCCACCCTGCCCCACCCTGTCCCGTCCCACCCATAGTCTCAAGAGTTCCTTTCGAAAGTTAAAAAAATCTCTCAGAAGCTTTACACACACACACACACACACACACACACACACACACACACACACACACACACACACACACACACACACACACACACACACACGGATGTTTATCTAGTTAAGGTTTTAGATGAAATCATCGCAACACAAGTTAAACTTTTATAGAAATTAAGTTATGAGACTCAGTGAATGTTGACCAAGGAATCTGCTGTGACAAACTGATTAATTCCTTTCTAAATGGAATATTCAGAGTTATGACACTGCCACTTTGAAAACCCTTCAGATACAGGAAAAAACTTTAAATGTGTTGCGTTTCCCTATACAAGCAACAGTTGTAATGATGGAAAATGAATGTAAAAAGTAAAGTAATTATAATAAAAACATTCACACAAGCATACATACATAAATAACACGAATCCAGCAAAGAGAAAATGTAAAAATTGCGTTATCACATTCTTAAACGCTTTTTTTCCCTCTTATAACGATTGTATTCAGAATCCACAGAAATCAATAGCTGAATTCTTAAGTGGTATTTTTTTTTTCGTTTGGTGATGTAGAACCTTTAGAAAACCACCACCGGAATAATTCAAATACACTCGAAAATCTTAAAACTTCCACGGGGGAGTAGCTGGTAAAGATTGTCCATGTGAAGCACACACACAGATGCTTCAGAAAACAGTCCCTGGCTCTCTTTTTTTTTTTATAATCCTGAGATGCACCATCGTGAAACAGAAATGAGATGATAAAACATGCACGAAGAATTAGGAAAATACTTACACTTCCGAGTAGAAAAATGTGTTGGTGATTGTTATGCGGAAGAAAAATTGGAGAGAGGAGGAGGAGGAGGAGGAGGAGGAGGAGGAGGAGGAGGAGGAGGAGGACGTGGCTGTATTGCTGACGTGTGACTCTACCAATGGCGACCCCTCAGCCCCGTTTCATCACGTCCTTCCTGTTATCGTAGAAAATGGGTGATAGATTGTCGCGCGTCCTGGCAGGGGTGACTGTAGAAAGTGGCGCCATCCCAGGAAGTGAGGTCTTGATATTCTGTTCGTCTACGTACACACTGATGCGCATACCAATCAGTTCATCTGCATATATATGAAGCCTGAATTGAATTTATATTTTTTGACATCATTCAGTTTCGAGATTCTGAATAAACTTTTTTTTTCCAGAGTTTGGCTTTTAAAGAGAAGGAAAGATGCCGTTATTTGTGTTTTTTTATCACTCTTGAATAACTTTTATGTTCTCTATTGATTTGAGTGACCTTTTGTTTCTTGTTTCCCTCTCTGCCCCTCTCCCCCCCCCTCCTCTTCTCTCCACTCTCTTTTGCTTTTTATTTTTCTCCCTCTCTTTCTCTCACTCGCTTTATTTGTCTTTATTGTATCTTTTTACCTGGTTCTTGAATTTCTTCACTCACCCTTCCCTTCCCTTTCTTCTCCTCTCCCTCCGACTTATACTGACTTTGTTCTCTCGACTTTTTCCTCGCGTATTGTGATAATAGTTTAATTCTTTCTCCATCCACTGTGTATTTTACGATTTTTTCTCTCTCTCTCTTGGTTATTCATTTATGTTGCTTTCTTTACCAGGTTATGGGTCTCTCTCTCTCTCTCTCTCTCTCTCTCTCTCTCTCTCTCTCTCTCTCTCTCTCTCTCTCTCTCTCTCTCTCTCTCTCTCTCTCTCTCTCTCTCTCTCTCTCTCGACAGCTATCGACTATGGCAAAAGAGACAAGCGATGCTGCAAATAGAAACAAAGTGAATATATAAATAGATGGATAAATAAAATAGTGAAAGTCAAGAGAGTGGAAGGATTCAACACTGGAAGCAGCATTCGGTTCAAGGAGCAAATTCGATTCGTAAATTATACATAGCAACGTAATGAAGAAGATTTTACTCATTTTACGACTTGTATATTTCTGCCGTGTGCAATAATGAATGTCAGGAAGCTGAATCATTTTGATGCACAACATTTTCCTTTAACATACGATCCTTTCCTCCAGTTTCACCCTTGCAAGACTCACACACTCACTGGACTTGTACTCCAGCCGGGTAAGCATAACTAAACGGAAACGCTGCAAAACACTCACACCGGAGACCACAATACAGTGAGGCAACTCTGTGGAATTCTCTGTGTAGTAATTCCATTTTGTAGGCGGTGTGCGAGAGGGAGACCGCGTAATACTGCAGGGTTAAGAGGAATGGCGGGGCGGCGTGTGGCTGAGTGCCTGCCTGCCAGCCTCTCCAAATGATGTGTGTCAATTCCCTTTCCGGCTGAAGAAGAAAACATGCCGGCGGCTGTTTTTGTCTCTTGTTATCTCGTTTGACTCGTCTCCATCATTGTTGGGTTAGTTAGTTGTTTTACGCGTTACATTAATGTTAGTTTCCCATACACGTGCTTGCCTTACAGTTGTGTGCTCGTTCTTAGCGTAAAAGCCGAGATTCGGAAGTACCACAGCACGGAACACGTCCATTGTAACGAAAAGAGACAAACTTTATTATTACGACGCTAATGACTAAAGTTTCTTAAAATCTTCCTCGAGACTTAAAACCAAAGAAAGAAAGAGAAAAAGCCAGATTTTTTTTCTTCTTGTCTTCAGTACCAGCCGCCCTCCAAAGCACCGTCACCTTGAGGCATGTAATGGGGAGCCGCCTGAAAGACGCCCTACGGCTTCCTCTTGACGGCGGTGCAGGTGGGGATCCCTCGGCGGGGTTGAGGAAAACAAGGCAAATATTGCAAGACAAGATTAATGGTGCTCCCCTTGATGGTCCCTAGTGATGCTGCCTGAAAGAGGAGGGAGAAGAGGCGGAGGAGGAGGAGAGGGTTGAGAGAGGAATAGGAAGACCAGGAAGAAGAACGAAAGGAGGAGGAGGAGGAGGAGGAGGAGGAGGAGAGCAGCAGGTATATGCGGTGGTGCCTTGATCACACTGAGCTATTCATATGGAGCGTCTCTGGTGCCTGTCAGGATTCAGGAGGTATGCGAGGCGAGATGCGGGAGATTTGGCGGCGGGAAGGCTCGGAGATAGCGCCACACACACACACACACACACACACACAGAGAGAGAGAGAGAGAGAGAGAGAGAGAGAGAGAGAGAGAGAGAGAGAGAGAGAGAGAGAGAGAGAGAAGAAGAATTTTCAACCACAAGATAAAAAACGTTCACCTCTCTTTCTCTTAAATATCCCTCAATGATTCTTCTCCTTACACCTCTTCTACTTATCGCCGCCTTTCCCGCGCTCAGGTGTCGCTGGCATCTCTTCCTGTTATTCCATTTTGCAGGTAAAATTCTTATTACTCCGCCTTACACATTAAATCCCATCTGTCTCCTGTCCTTCTTGATCTCCGCCGCCGCCTCATGCTTCCTCTTATTAATTACGTGAATTATCCTTTCTTTCTTTTCTGGTCCAATCTTTGCCTCACCATCGTCGCAGCCTTCTGTTTCTCTTCTTTCAGCTGAGTTTTATTGTAGTGTTCTCGTGTCCGCGATAGTACGTCTCTTTTTATTATCAATGAGGTGTCTATGTGAGGTTTTATTCTTTCTGTGGCAATGCATATGTTACTGTCTTCTTCCCTTCTTCATCTTTCTCTTTTATTTGGTGCGTTTTATTCAATTCAGTGCTTTTATCTTCATTATTGACTTCCTCTCGTGTCTTTCGATAGTTGATTTTCTATGCGAGTGTTTTTTCATCTTTTTCTCTGTTTATTGGTGCAATGTCGCTTTTTTCCCCCTTGACTTCCTCTTCCTCTTCCTCTTCCCCTTTAAGCTGACGAAAGTTGTATCAAGCTGCTCTAATATTGAAGTCAGATCTCTTATCTCTTCTTTTATTAATGAACAACCAGCTGTGGAACTCATTCTTGTATTTTCTTCTGGCTAAACGCTCCTCCTCCTCCTCCTCCTCCTCCTCCTCCTCCTCCTCCTCCTAACTTAGAGGTTTTCTTGCGTAGACTTTCTTATCGTTCGTTCTCTTCCTCTTATTAATGAACTCTCTGCATGAGTTACACCTGTTCTCTTTATATTCTGGTTCCTTCTCTTCCTCAGTCTCGCTTTCTCCTTCCTTCCTTCCTTCCTTCCTTCCTTCCTCCGCGGCGTGCTTCATCTTCTATTAATGAACTATTTACAAAGAATCACTCCTTTTCATTTCCTAATCCTGGTCTTATACTCCCTTTCCTTCTCCTCCTCATCCTCCTTCTCCTGTGCTTCCTCCTCCTTCTCTTTCCTTTCCTCTTTCTCTCTCTCTCTCTCTTCCCCTTTTTTTTCTCTCCTCGCTCCAGTTGATGAGAGTTCTACTTACGTACTCTAATCTCAGTTAATTTGACTTCCTGCCAGAAGTTGGACTGCCTTAACACCCCAGCGGTCACGTAATTCACACTAATTCCACCAGTGTCTTTTCTAATTCCGTGGTTCCTTTCTCGCCGCTCCGCCATCATGCAAAGGAGGACAAAGGGCCGCGCCGTCATTATCAGCACGGCGCGCCTCTCGTAACTCCTCCCGCGCTACGCTAATCCCCCGCCAAACGAAGGGAGCCTGAAGGGGGGAGCAATTTTGTCCTTCATACTAAGAGAGCCTTCCTCATTCTTGCCTTCATCCTTCCCTCGCTGCCTGCTTCACCGCCCCCCCGCCCCCCTCTCTCTCTCTCTCTCTCTCTCTCTCTCTCTCTCTCTCTCTCTTGCCTTCGCTCCTTCCCTCCCTCTCTCTCCTATTTCTATTCTCCTTTTTCTCTCTGTCCTAATTTTCCATCCCTTTTTTTTTTTTTTT
>CM035186.1:9253008-9264315 GCA_020233015.1 Callinectes sapidus | reverse complement strand
TCTCCGCCCTCTCTCTCCCTCTCTTCTCTCTTTCCTCTCATATTCTTTCCTCTGTGTTTTATTCTCTCTCTCTCTCTCTCTCTCTCTCTCTCTCTCTCTCTCTCTCTCTCTCTCTCTCTCTCTCTCTCTCTCTCTCTCTCTCTCTCTGTTTTTTTTTCTGAATTTTTCTGTTTTCTTTTCTTTTTTTTATTCCTGTAGTCATTTTATGTGCTTCATTTTACTTACAGTTTTTTTTATTATTATTTCTTTCTCTCAAGCTTTCCGTCTATTTTTCTCTTTTATTTTTTTCGTTTCTTTTTGTCTTTCTTCAATATTTCTTCTTTTTTTTGTTATCGACGATTTTTCTCTTCATTTTCTGTTATTGGTGTCTTCATTCTTTCTCTTCACAATTGCCTGTCTTTTATTTGCTTTTCTTCATCTTGATCTTATTTATTTTTTATCGATTTATTCTCTCCCTACCACATTTATCATTAATTTTCTTTATTTTCATCTTATTCCTCGATTCCCTTCCTTACAACTTTCTTTACGACTTTTTTTTCATTTATTTTTTTACTCTATTCCTTTCTATTTCCCTTCTGTTCTTTATTTTTCCCTTCTTTTCCGCCATCTGATTAATTTATTTCTCTTAATTCATTAGTCCTTCTCTTCATTGTGCCTTTCGTTTCTTTTTTTTTTCCCCTCTTTATTTTCCCTGACATTTTTCTTACTTCTCTTTCGTCTGATCCATCTCTTATTTTTATTTCCTCTGTCTTTCTTTTTTTCTCATTACTCCTCTGTCAGTCCTTTCATCTCCTTCATTTACTCTCCCTTCTTTCCTTCGTTCTATTGGTCTTTTGTTCTATCTCTTTCTCTCTTTCGTCATTTTTTTATTGTCCTTTTTCATATCCTTGTTCGCATTCCGCTATCGTGCAGCCATTTTTTTTTTCGTGTATTTCTACTTTTTTTTGTTCTTTCCTCCTTTTCATCTTTGTCATTTCTTCCATGAGCAGCTCTTTTCACTCCCAATTTGCTCATTTTTCTCCATTATGTTTTCCATTTCATTTCTTCTCGAATTTTCTCCTTTCTTCCTTCCCCCTGCAATGTTATGTGATCTATAGTCTCTTCTTATTTTTATGTCTTTGCACTGACTCCTCCCTGACATTCCTCCCAATTCATTCTACCCTCATTCCTCTCATTCTTCCCCGATTTGTTTTCTTTCCGCTTATTGTTTTTCATTTATCTTTTTTTCACAGCTTCCTTTCCATCAAATGTTTGAGTTCATTTTTTTTTCTCTCTCTTTTTTTCAGCTTTTCCCCCTTTTCACTGTCATCCGATATTTTTTATTTTTTTCGCTCTTGTTTTTACATTTTTTCTATTATTTTTTTCACTATTTTTGTCGTCACCGATTCTTCTCTGTCATGCCTTTCATTTCATTCCATTGTCGCTTCCCCCACTCTTTCCCTCTCCCTCTCCCTTTACCATTTCGTCCATAACATCTTTTCTTCCCGTTCACTCATTCCTACTTGCCAGCCTACTTACAATAACACTATGCATTCTACTTCATTATTTTTCATTATTTTTCCTCATTAATTCCTCTCAAGAATCCGTCTTATCGATTTCACTCTTGCGTCTCTCCTTCCCTCGTCTTTGCCTTTCTTTCTATAACCTTTCCTTCATTTCACTCTCTCCTCACTGCCAGCCTACCTGTAATATTGATACCCCCTCCTAATCCAGTCTTCCCTCATTTCTCCCCTCCCCTCCCCCAGGTCTCCCCATCCCCCATTATCACCTGGACTCCGCTCCCATCAGTACTTTTCGATTTTATCTTTATTTTGGGGAACGACTTTCATCCGTCTCAGTTAGGCCAGACCAAGGGGTCGCCTGCCACACCAACCATTAGGCCTTCCTAGTCAATAAATAGGGTCTTAGGGGCTCCGTTCTCCACACTCACACCACACAGCACCCTACAGCCACAGTCTATAGTGACGCAGACAAGGGAAAGGTATCAGTGAGGGAAAAGGGAAAGTAGGTGGAAAAAATAGTGTAGGAGAATATAAGAATGGAAAGATTGTGAAGGAAGGAGGAAAAAAAGGAAGGAAGAAGAGAATTGGGATGTTTACGTACCAACCCTCATCTATTTTTTTTTTTCCACATCAATTTATATTTCCTTTTTTCAGAATTTATTACCGACTGGAGACGCATTAAGTCCTATTATATTTAAAAGTGAATTGGGTTTTGATTTATTGTGTTTTATGGGTAGACTGGTGATATTTTTTTCTTATTTGTGGTTAGTATTTGTGGCGCACTATCAGTAAATGGTGACGCATAGAGTTATACCATATTTAAAAAGTGAACTGAATTTTGATTTACTATATTCTCTATGTAAGATCGTGGTTTTGATGTATTTTATTTACAGGGAGTAGTATTTTGTTTACGCCTGTGTGTGTGTGTGTGTGTGTGTGTGTGTGTGTGTGTGTGTGTGTGTGTGTGTGTGTGTGTGTGTGTGTGTGTGCCTCATTATGCGTCAGCTATACCAAAAAAAGTTAATTAAAGAAAGAATAATTCGACTTTCATCATTAACAAATTAAGGGAAGGCCAGGGAGAGTTAACACGGTATATGATTTTTTTCTTCTTTTTTTTCTCTCTTTTTTTCTTTCTTTTTTTTTGGTGGGGGGGGGGGGGGGTCACGTGTCAGTGGGATGCATCAGTTTGATTTATGAATAATGACTTGCGTACATTGACGTTCCCAGATAGAACAAAAAAATAATAAAATGAAATGGGAAAAACTGCGCATTATACTGGTTGACATTGTTCTTTTACTCATTCTGCCTATTTATTTTCTTTATTTGATGATACGCTATTTAAGTATGATTCGTATTACAGGATTCTCTTTTGTTTACTCTCTCTCTTTTATTCATTTTTTTGTTTGTTTGTTTTCTTCATACATTGAAAGAGATTTGTGAGAGATACCATACTATTTCTTCTCTCTCTCTCTCTCTCTCTCTCTCTCTCTCTCTCTCTCTCTCTCTCTCTCTCTCTCTCTCTCTCTCTCTCTCTCTCTCTCTCTCTCTCCCCATAGCGAATTTTCATATTACATTACAAAGTGTGAAATTCTCTTTTCTCATCTACCTCTTTTTTTATCCCTATATTTTTTTCTGTATATTGAAACATCTGTACCTCATGTAGCAAATTTTTCGGTATTTTTTCCTGCCTTTTTTCCTCTATTTTCCTTTATTTTTTTCCCCGTTTGTGTATTGAAATGCGGTATGGCGTGAAGGTGATGAAATTTTGTCCTCCTCACCTTGGCGTGGGGTGGGTGAGTTGGTGCACGCGTCACACATCACCTGTCACCCTCACCTCTCACGCTCCATCCATCCATCCATCCATCCATCCATCCATCCACTCCCCTCTCATGCATTCATTTCAGACCCTCATACTCTCATTTCCGATCCTTCACTTCCCATCTGTCACTCTCCCTCTCTCTCTCTCTCTCTCTCTCTCTCTCTCTCTCTCTCTCTCTCTCTCTCTCTCTCTCTCTCTCTCTCTCTCTGGTAACATTTTCACGCGAGGAAAGGGGAATATGTCCTTTTTACTTGTTAGTACCACTCTCCCCCCTCCTGCCTTCCTCCTCTCTCTCTCTCTCTCTCTCTCTCTCTCTCTCTCTCTCTCTCTCTCTCTCTCTCTCTCTCTCTCTCTCTCTCTCTCTCTCTCTCTCTCTCTCTCTCTCTCTCTCTCTCTCTCTCTCTCTCTCTCCTTCCCCTCCCTTTTAACTCCCGCCGTAAATGGATCTCCAAAGATTCTCTCTTCTTATCCTTCTCTCCCTTCTTCCCTCCCTCCCTCCTTCCTTCCTTCCTTCCTTCCTTCCTTCCTTCTTTCTTTCCTTTTTGCTTCGTACCTTCCTTCTTTTCTTTAGGATATTTTCGTCACTTTTTTTCGCGTCTCTTTTTTTTCCATATATTTTTGTTGTCAAGTCTGTAGATCACTTTTGGGGGGCAAGAAACGAACTGAACTGGCATATTAATTTGGGGGGTATATACTCTCCCCCCCCCCCCCTCTCTCTCTCTCTCTCTCTCTCTCTCTCTCTCTCTCTCTCTCTCTCTCTCTCTCTCTCTCTCTCTCTCTCTCTCTCTGGACTATATCAAGCGATGCGGAAAGTCTTAAGATTTAGTTGCACCATTTTGCGATCTTACGATAGTGTGCAAATCTCCAGAGAGTTCCGCCGTGAGAGGAGGAATAGTAAGATGCTTCACCGGTGCACTTACTTCAAACATTTCTTTCATGCCTCTTATTTTCCTGCTTTACTTATTCCCGGATTTATCAGGTTTATTGCCTCATCTTTCTCTTTAAGCTGTAGTTTAAGCCTCGCGTTCTTTCCCCCTATCATATATTACTACAACGCCTGCATGGTCTTTTTTTTTTTTTTTTGTTTTTTTAGTCTTCATTTCTTTAGCCTTTTTTTTTTTTTTTTGTATATATATATATAGCTCCGTTATTCTATTTTCTCTTGTGTATTTTATGTATTTTTTTTCTACTGCCTCTATCCTGTACCTCTTTCCTGTACTACTCTAATTAATTCGTAAAACCTGCTCCACTTTCCGGCCTCTCTTTCTCCTTCACTCGCATATATTTCTTCCCCCTTCTATGATATGCGCTTCGCTTCACTATACATACGTACACAGAATACCTTTTATTTCCCAAACTCTTCTCGCGAAAGGAAACTATTACAAATTGTTTCTTCCTCGCTCATTTGCTGTAATATTTATCTCCTTTACTCGCTGCTTCCTTTCTTTCCCCCTTTCGACGTCCATTAACCGACGAGGAGAGGAAAAGGGGAATGGGAGACGTGAGTAATGATAGTAAATGATCAGAGGTAATGTGAAGTTACTTAAATTCCACCCCTTATAAGGTGCTTGGGTCCCATTTCCGAGTGGTCTCTCTCTCTCTCTCTCTCTCTCTCTCTCTCTCTCTCTCTCTCTCTCTCTCTCTCTCTCTCTCTCTCTCGTCGTGTCACTCGGTATCTTATTTTATCTTTTTCTGCGTCCCTTCCTCTCTCTCCCAGTTTCTCTAACCGTGCTTTTCCTCTCCCCTTTTCTCTCCCCTTTTTCCCACCTTCCATTTCTCACTCTGACCATCACACATTCTTGTATCCACCCTCTGCGTGACTCTCTCTCTCTCTCTCTCTCTCTCTCTCTCTCTCTCTCTCTCTCTCTCTCTCTCTCTCTCTCTCTCTCTCTCTCTCTCGTAAGCGCGCCGTAAACTGAGCAAGAATGGTTGTAACAAGGCGGTCGAGCCGAGGTCAATTACGTTTCACTGAGGTATCATTTGCCTCTATACATTGAAGAGGAGCTGGTGCCGTTTCTACCTAGCGTGTTATGGTAAGGTATCTCTCTCTCTCTCTCTCTCTCTCTCTCTCTCTCTCTCTCTCTCTCTCTCTCTCTCTCTCTCTCTCTCTCTCTCTCTCTAATTCATGTAGGTCGTGGAAATTGGGTTGAGTCTGGAATGTGATTGAACAGCTCGAGAGAAGAAGTAAAGGGCAGGAGACTGTGGCCTGTATTCAGAAATGCTTTGCTCTTACACCACGACTATCTGTTTGTAAAGGTCACATCAATTTTTAGCCTCCCAAGAGTGTTTCGCGTGTCAGTCATCTAGAAAACCTGTGAATTTTTGGTTTTGCTTGTAGAAAACATTGGAAATATTCGTGTCACTTCAACCAGAGGCTTTTTTCTGAATAATTGAGGTGCAGGAAGACAATGCTTTATAGTATCGTCTTCTGTCAGTGTCAGTAATATAGAAAACCTGTAAATTTGTCATTATGCTGAAAAAAAACACTGTGGAAGGACTCGTGTCACTTCAACCAGAGGCTTTTGAAAGTAATCGAAGTGCGGCAAGATAATGCTTCAAAATATCCCCTTTGTCAGTGTCACTAATATAAAATACCTATAGATTTGTCATTATGCTGAAAAAAACATTGTGGAAAAACTCGTGTAACTTCAACCAGAGGCTTTTGAAAGTAATCGAAGTGCGGCAAGATACACTTCAAAATATCCTCCTCTATCAGTGGGCAGCGTCGTGATGTGACTGCGATAAGCAACGAGTTCTCTTCTGCTGGCACTTTAATTACTTATCTTTTTACGCGACAGGAGCGAAGTCATCAGTCAGACGCCGTCCACCTCCCTTATCTCCCTCCCCTTGCGTATCCCGAGCGGTGGTAAGAACTGCGCCTCATTAGTGACACGGTTCAAAAAGTCGCCCTTTGCTTACCCACAACTTGTCCGGGTGTCCGTAGAAGTAAAGAGCAGCCATCTGTTACCACTCCATCTGGTGACGCAGCTTTCACTCACTTCCCGCACTCACTCAACTGATGGATGTTGATTTGGACAGCCAGAGTACGCCTAAGAAATCGTATTGAACCTCACAGAGACAAGGAGACAAGAGGAGGAAGAGGAAGAACAAGACGAGGAGGAGGAGGAGGAGGAACAAGAGGAGTAGAAGGAGGAGAAAAAAGAATGAACCGTCTTTGAACTTGAGTGTACTGCTGTAATGTCACTGTTCCTCCTCCTCCTCCTCCTCCTCCTCCTCCTCCTCCTCCTCCTCCTACTCCTACTCCTACTCCTTCTCCTCCTCTTCCTCCTTCTCCTCCTCTTCCTCCTTCTCCTCCTCTTCCGCCTCCTCCTCTTCCTCCTTCTCCTCATTCCGGCGTCACAATCTCTCTCCTCTTTAAGGGAATGGCCTTCTTAATCCTGCTGTCGAGGCATCTGGGAGTTTTATCGCCGTGAATCTCCTCTTGTTTTGCGTCACGACCAACTTAGTGTTTTCATATTTGCCGCCCGAGTGACCCGCGCCATTACCGAGATAACCTTATTACCGGCTGATCATTAATTTTTGCGTCATAAAAGCTGTAAATCATTCTCTTTTACTTTTCGATATTTTTCTACTTCATACTTTCGTGTTTCTTTATTACCTGGATTAAACTCGTGGTAAGAGGCGCTGTGCTCTCTCACCACGACTCTTTTGAAAGGCCCTATACATGATTAGATAGCTATGAGTGTTTCTTTCTGTTAATAATGTAAAGGTATCGAAATGCATCCTCATAAAATTCGTGTACCTTCCACTAGAGCCTTTTGAACGTAGTGAAGGTGCGGCTCAGAAGTGTTTTGTAATATAGTTCTTAATTCCTTCAGCACTAGGACGCGTTTTCATGTCTATTTTGCGTTTTATTTGCCGATTTTATACAGCTTCAGAAACTCATGTGGTGATTTAAATAGTAGAGACTCTGGCCTTTAATATTTTGACGTCTATAAACAATTTCTAATATCAATAAAATTGTCTCATCGTCTCAAAAGTCAAAAAATGTGTCCCAAAAGTGAAGGGGGTAAATAAAAAATAACTCGCACATAGAAATACTCCACTTCGGTTCTTATAATCTGTATTGATGTATTTCCCATGTTGTTTGTGGCGTGTGTGGCGTATTTGTGTACTTTGTGAATGTTGGTGTAGCATGATGAAAAATGAATTACCGACACTGCATGTTTTCCGTAATTGGAGGCTGACATGAGAGACGTGTGTCAATTATTATAATGATGACGGTGGTATTCATAGTAATAATATAATGATAATAGTAATAATAATAATAATAATAATAATAATAATAATAATAATAATAATAATAATAATAATAAAGATGACTATGGTAATAATTATGATAGTAGTAGTAGTAGTAGTAGTAGTAGTAGTAGTAGTAGTAGTAGTAGTAGTAGTAGTAGTAGTAGTAGTAGTAGCATTATAATAATTATTATTATTATTATTATTATTATTATCATTATTATTATTATTATTATTATTATTATTATTATTATTATTATTATTATTATTATTATTATTATTATTATTATTATTATTATTATCATTGATATTAGTAGAAGCAGCAACAGTAGCAATATTACCAACAAAAAAACAACGTAAAAAACAAACAACAGCACTATCAACTTAACCTTCTTCACTAGCACCACCTTGTCCCTCATCACGCCAACACCTGCTTTCGCACCTGTTCAGACGCCCCACTCGCTGCGTGCCACAGTTACCTTTGGTGGAGCCGCAGCTTCCGTGTTCTCCTCGCCATGAATGCAGATGAGATGGCTCGGATAGCGCAGGCAAGGGAGGAGAGGCTGTAGGCTAAGCGAGGGAGGCAGAGGGTTAAAATTGGGAAGTGCTAGGCGAGGAATTAGGATTGCATAGGAATTTTAGGGTTTAGGAATAGAGAAGGTAATGGTGGAAAGGAAATTACAATGTTAGTTGGGATATTATGAATTCTAAAGGGTGAGTATTGTATTGTGGTGTTGAGGATGGTGGGGTATCTTAAAGGTTCTCCGGCTATTGGGTTTTTATTTTCTTGACTTTGTGTGTTGGTGAAGAGAGGGAGGGAGATAAGTGTAGTCTGCTCTTGAGGATCTTGCCTTCTTATCTTGATTATTTTTTAAAATTAACAAGCTCAAACTGAAGTTATTGGAAATTCTGTGTTCCGTTGGTGGTTTTAATCAGTGTGTAACATAGAATTCGTACAAAGAGTGAGAAAAACACATGAGAATCTGATTATTCGTTCATATTGTGTTTGAAAATACTTGTACAGAAAGATAAAAGGAAAAGATGAGAATAAGAGCCCGTATTTCATGTTTGGTTATTGAAGTTAATAGTAGTCAAAGTATAAATTTTTTATGATTATTAGTAAAAGATTAAAGGATGAAAACATAGATATAATTACAGGTTTCTAAGTTTGGCTGTGGGAATCAGTAGCGGTCAGAGAAGGAAAATTAGAAATAACTGGAGGTTTCCTTTAACATTAAGGAAGTAAATTAGTTTAGTTGTAAAAATATTCGTGAAAGGAATTAGAGATGTTGAAACACTGAGAGCAAGAGCAAGTCAAGTCCTCCGCTAAGAATGTAAATTTAGAGGGGAGGGGGGGGTTGTGTGTGTGTGTGTGTGTGTGTGTGTGTGTGTGTGTGTGTGTGATGCCGTGAGCTAGTTGCTTTGTGGTGTAGCACTGTGATAAAGGCTTTTTTAACGTTACACATTTTTTTTTCTTTTCTCTCTTTTTTTTAGTTTCGCGTCGTTATTTACTTTATTTTTTCTACCCATCCGTGTACGCCGCTCCTTTTGTGGCGGTTCATTTTGTTACATTCTTCTTTTTTTTTGTACCTTTGAGTTTGTTACGATGCGAAAACCTTTAGGGAGAAAAAAAAAGGAAAAAGACTGACATATCTACTGGAAAGAGCGTTTCTGCAGTCTATATATATACAAGACACACACACACACACACACACACACACACACACACACACACACACACACACATACACTGACATATTCCTCCTCCCATGAACTAGAGTAGCGTGTGGAGCATTAATCATCCAGTGCTTCAGAGACACCATGAAGGAGCTTCCCTCACTCCCTCACCCAAATCTTGACATGATACCCACAATCCTCCTCCTGCGAGTAAGGCTGCTCCTGGAACGCTGCCGAGGAACAAGGAGCAGGAGGAGGAAGAAGAGGGAATTAAATTGAAGTGGGGAAGGTGGTAGAAGATGAGGAGTAGGGCAACCTGTTTTGCTTCAGTATTATGCTACGAACATTTGTTTTGTTTGTTTTGAAGCACAAGGAATGTTGATTCAAAAGATGAAATCATCAAATGAAAGTGTTACTCATTGTTACTCATAAATGAAGAGGATAGAATATTAAACAGTAGTCAATTCACCTGATCCAAAAGGTGAAATCATCACATGAAAGTGTTACTCATTGTTACTCATAAATGAAGAGGATAGAATATTAAACAGTAGTCAATTCACCTCAACTCCCCAAGCAAACAAGTTAAAGTTATAGAAAATTGGAACATAGAGATACATACTGCGAGATCCTTAGTCTACTAGGAAATGGGATGAAACAATGCAAAATACTCAGTCTTCCATTGGAAAGGTGAACAAAATAAGGGAGGGGAGTAGAAGGTCTTGTTCAGCGAAGCCACGAGAGAAAAGAGCAGTCAGTATGATAGTAAATAGAAAAAGAGTAAGATATAACGATGAAAAGAGAGAAATGTTGAAGAATATCAATGAAAAGCCTGGGAAGGAAGTATCAGCAAAGAGAAAAACTTTTGAATCTATTATATAAAGAGCTGTCGGAATGGAATCTTCCCTGAAAGTGTGAGAGGCCATCAACGTGCCTGTATAAAGTGAGGAACTGTTGTGGGGAGATAGTGGGGCGTGGGAGGAAGAAAACTTTTGTCTTATTTATTTATTTATTTTATTTTATTTTATTTTTTTTTTTTTTTTTGCTCCCCCTGTATCTGAGACGTAACTATTTGTATTTTTCGAGGGAGATGTAAAGAGGATGCGTGGGTAATATTCTTCTCGTGTTTAGCGGAAAATCTTTCGTGGTGGTCCTGTATCTTTTTTTTCCCTCCCTCAGGTAAGGAATAAAGGAGGTCTGTTTAGTGTTCGTTTTTAGAAGGGACACGTTTTTCCCTTTTTTCATTCATTTATTTATTTTTCTAGCAACAGAAGCAACCTAACTTTATAATGTCGTTGGTTCTGGTGAGTATTTTGAGTACGAATGTGTGTGTGTGTGTGTGTGTGTGTGTGTGTGTGTGTGTGTGTGTGTGTGTGTGTGTGTGTGTGTGTGTGTGTGTGTGCGTGTGTGTGCGTGCGTGCGTTTGTGTGCATGTGTGCGTTCAGACGGTCTTAGCTAAGTTGTGAGTTTGACAGTAGAATAAATATGGCGGAGTTAAATTAAAATTCCCTGAAAAAAGTCTCAAAGTAAATGAGTTAACAAGCCAAACTTCTGCAAGTCCTGTAGCAAAGAAACATTTTTCCTTACTATCTTTTTTTTCTTTTCTTTTTTCTCTCTCTCTCTCCCGTGCCGAAACATTGTGGTCCGTCTCGACTTTCCTTCCAAAGTATGTAACATTTCGAGATAAAACAAATGTTGACCCATTAACTATGCCAAGCTCAAATTGTTAGACGTATTTTTTTCACGTGTTCCCTCTTATATAAATGAAGGATCGCGGAAAAGGAGATAAGTTTCAGTGAAGCCTTTGTTCCCCCTAATTAGTTTGTTTTTCAGAAGATTAAGTTTCACCTTCACAAAATCTATATATACTTGTATACCAGTGGGGAAATCTCACACCTGGCGCTCCAGACACCACACACACACACACACACACACACTCTCTCTCTCTCTCTCTCTCTCTCTCTCTCTCTCTCTCTCTCTCTCTCTCTCTGCTTGATGGAACAGCCTTTCTTCTCATATTTTTAGCCAGAGCAATATGTCAACTCAAGGGAT
>CM035186.1:9170780-9175535 GCA_020233015.1 Callinectes sapidus | reverse complement strand
AGAGAGAGAGAGAGAGAGAGAGAGAGAGAGAGAGAACCTAACTCTTGGGGAACTGCATAAAACCCACTGCATCACGGCCCACATGCTGCTCTGATTGTGGGTGAATATTGGGCGTACGATTGTTTCCATGCGCCCCCTCTTGTGTTACCATCCAAAGTGAGGCAGGGAGGGAGGGAGGGAGGGAGGGAAAGAAGTAGAGAGGAGGAAAGGTTGCGGGCGTGGTGATGTGTTACTAATGGGAGTTACTGATGGGATGGTGTGCCTGGGCGGGTGGGGTGGCTGTTGGTTGAGTGTGTGGGCGGACTCTTGGGTGGGTAGGAATGTGGGCGCTTCATAATGGTCTCGTGTCGGGTTTCCGTGAGTGATGGAGTGGCAGGTTTTGCTTCTTCCTCTTCACCTGGATTGTGGTTGAGAAATTCATGCCTATTTCGAAACTCCTCTGTGTTTTCCATGCGGAGAAGAATGGCTGTCAATCCCGGTATTGGAGCGCGGCCAGACTTTGACTAATGCCTATTTACTCTCTTTTTGGTGTATTGCAGGCGCTCCCCAGGTGCTGCGGTACACGGTGGAGCGGAACGTGCAGGTGGAGAAAGGCCAGGACGCCGTGATTCAGATTGTGTTCTGCTCTGACCCGCGGCCCTTCAGCACCTCGTGGGAGTGGGGGTCCCTCAGGCTGGAGGCGGGCAACGGCAGGGGACGCTACGTGGCAGAGAATTTAGCACAGGTATTTTGCTACTCGTGAGATCAGCATGACTTTTACAGGGCAACTTGAGACTCTCTCGGACAGTATTCGGTGACCTACGGCTAATCTGAAACAACTTTCGACTTTTGCATCCTCCTGTGGATAATGGTCCCATCGCCATCTTGAAAATAACTTTTTTTTCATAAGGAATGTTGTGAGGCATCATATTTGAGCTCTCCCAATGTCTTCGGTACTCTTGCGACTTTTTACTTTTGTTTATTTGTTTTTCGATTTTCCAGCAACAAGAATCTGCATGGATTTGTATAATTACTTTTTTTTTAATCTTGGCATGTCACGTTGGAATTTTCTAAAAGGCATTATATTTCAAGGAACATGAAATTTCCCTTCCCTTCTTCTCCCTCACAACTCTGCATCATGGAAATAAAAGATCAACGATCCAAAGTACATGGATAATGAAGTAAATTGGAGCTTTCACAAGGCTCACGTTCAAGTTGGCCAATATTTTCGTCCTGACACTCATAGGTTTAACGAACTCCACTTTCCCTCGAAGTATTTATACAACTCCGGCCATGTGTAATCTTTAATGGCAAAACTTATTACGTATAGCTTGAAGTTGTACTCAATTAACTAAATGGTGGAGAGCGAACTCGAGGCTGGAGGAGTTTTCTGAGGCTGCGTCGAGTACTTCTCCCGTCATTGGATCAAAGACTTCGCGTGTCACATACCAGGAACCACCGCCCCCACTACCGCCGCCTTCCTCCTCTTCCCTCCCTCCTTCCCCCTCCTCCAATCAGGATCAAACTTCCCAGATTCATAAATTTCTGAGGAAAGTCTAAACCATAAGGGAGTGAGGCGTTCATAGTGACTCACTGGTCCTCGCTCGCTACCAACTCGAACCATTTGTGAGCTCATTGGACGCTGGGAATCAGGCGCCGTGGAATAAGTGGAATTACGATGGCCGGGACCAAAGGGTTAATGCGTGTTTACCCCCAGGACAGGCCATGGAGGTGTGAGGTAGACATTGGCCCGTATTAAGAACGCTTTGCTGTCTCACCACTATTTTCCAAGACCACAGAGATAAGAGAGGGTTTTCAAGAGTGTTTCTCCAGTTAATAATGTAGAAATCTTGTCAGTCTGTCTCTAGAACCGTAAAAACACCTGAAAACTCGTGTACATTTAAATAAAGGCTTGTGAAATAGTGGAGGTGAAGTAGAGAACTGAGAATACGAGCCATTGACTTTACATTCACTGGTTGAACTGAGCCGCCACACACCGTAACATAGAAATACCATCAAAACACACAAATATAAGAAGAGGATCATAACAACGTCACGACAGGATAAACACAAATGAAATTCCTTTTTTTTTCTCTCCACAAGGTGACTTCTGTCGACAAACAGGTGAAGTATTTCTTTGATGCATCTCATCTCATAGGCGGAGAATCGCAAAAGGGTGTCAGAATCCTTCCAGAGTGGAGTGCAGAGAGCGTTAGAGACACCACCGCACGCCACATAGCATCAAGGTACAGCAGTTTGGCCTCATAAGCAGAGGGGACGTGAGGTGCATTCCGGTATAAACGACCAGCTAGCGGGGAATGGATTTGCCATGGAACTGCTCAATGACCTCGATATTGCTTCAGTTCGGTAGTAATCATCCTCCCCGCCACTAGAATTTGCCTCGGATCAGACTGGGGCGCTGTTTCTCTCAGGGAATTATACATGTTTACTTGGCCCTATTGACTGAGGAGGTTTGCATTGTGCGGATACAATATTCGGTACAAAGTCAGATGACCCGTTGGGAAATCATAGCGGACATAGCGCGCTGCATGGAGACCTCTCAAGTGCACCTATTTTTCTTCAATTGTATTTATTGGTATTGTCATCAATGTGGATTCAGTGGAGTAAAGTTGTGGTCTTGTCTTACAATCATCCAGCACTGAGTAACAGAGACAATGAGAAAAAGGAGCATTCACTTGCCTCCGCCCCTCCAGCCACCACAGCAGCGCCGCAACAAGTGCTATTACTCGTACAATACCCTCGTCAAAGCGACACCCCAGTACTCTCCTCGCCGCCACCAGCATTACCACCCTCGTTTCCTCACTAATGTCACCATCACAGCAGGCACTGTGGCGAAGCGCAGAGCTGCTCCTCCCATTCCTGCGCCGCCTCTATTATCTCTATACGCCAGGGATTTGCCGCTAATTATATTTACAAGTAGAAATATGGATGATCGTTAAGGCAAGAGCGCTTCGGCGTTCCCTCCACTCCCCTCCACCGTTTGTCACAAGTTCACACAGAGACCACGATGAAGTAAATCCAATCATTCAATCAGTCAATTAATCCATCAGAGATATTGCTTCCACGAGCGTTTCAGTTAACTAAAATGATAACCCAATCCCCTACAGGAGTTTATATTGGTATTTATGTCATTGTTATGTATGTTGTTACTGTTTTATTTCTATTCATTTATTTTTTCCCATCCTTGCTTAAGTGGACGAGCGAGATGAGAGAACACAAGTGCCGAAAGATTCTCTGCTAATGTGTGTCCTGAGGGAAGTCAGTATGTGCTTTGAGTCTCAAGTGATTATATACGTACTTGCTGCTGCTGTTCCTGTTACTGCTCCTGTTATTGCTTTTAAGGACATACTATCATCGTAATCTACGTTACGATTTTTTCCTGTAATAACAAATTAATGATAATTATAGTGATGTCATTATAAATTATAAATAATGATAATAATGTTGATGATAAAAGTAATAATAATAATAATAATAATAATAATAATAATAATAATAATAATAATAATAATAATAATGATAATAATAATAATAATAATAATAATAATGACACAACAAATCATAGCAACTCTGTTTTCTTTTCATTACTCGAAGTCCACTTTTTTTCCTTTTTTTCCTTAAACACGTTCCTCCCGAGGCAGCGCGAAGGAGTTCGTCACGTTTCCACAGATAAACTTTTGTTCGTCGAATTAAAAACCTGCAAATATAAGTTATGCCAAGTTTATTTTTTGTCCTTTGTTTTAGTGAGTTGTTTGCATTTTTACCTTCCAGTTTCAGTGAAGTTTATTTCCACCTTTTACCTGTCTCAGTTAACTTCCCTGAAACACACGTTGAAAAAAAAAGTAGATAAATAAGCAAGTGGAGCTGAAGAGGGGAGCAGCGACGCATCACAAACTGGCTATGCTTTCATGAATTATTAATTGTGATCCACCTCTCACATGAGCAGCGTGGCGGCTTTAGATTAACATTGCAACAAAGGAAAAAGACCATTCGACTGTATTCTATCATTCAGCTCATCTGCATATCAGCGCGACAATGTATTTCTAAATATTACAGTGACAGAATCAGACCATTTATATCACACTGAGCCTCTGAATCTCCGTGTTCCCCCTCTGCTGTTGAAGAAGCTTTAGGTTGCTCTTTTGTTATAGGATTTTCTCATGTATTCAAAAAACACTTTGTTCTTATACCATCACTATTTTCCATGGCCACGGAGAGATTAGCCAGTTTGCCATGGAAGTTTGTGATGATAATGACTGAGGATGTCTTATTAACCCCATCAGTATTGAGGCACATTTTTACCACGGTCTTTTGATTGTGATTAGATTATTGTATTGACATTAGGTGTATGGAGGTCAGAAGATAGATGGCCAGAGTTTGTACTACTTTAATCCCTACATGAGTTTCTGAAGTTGTATAAAAATCGTAAAAATAATAAGCAGAAAAAATATGAAAATGCGTTCTAGTACTGAAAGGGTTAATATGTCACCAGAATCGCAATAAATAAATAGATAAATAACCTTCAAAACAAATGTCCCTTTCTTCCATAATCTTTTGAGTAGTGGAGCAGCGATTCGAAGTGTTTCAGAGTAGAGGGATCTGGTTCACCCTGGCTTTTCCTTCGGTATCATATTACACGACCAGCAAGTTAGCTCCCCTGTCTCCATTCCTCCATACCTTATACTTTCCTCCTTCCCGCTCAACCCCTTCCCCAGCACTCCCTTCATCTTGTTTTGGCAATAAAGTTGTATGACT
>CM035186.1:9148280-9165780 GCA_020233015.1 Callinectes sapidus | reverse complement strand
GTATTCACCCGCCGCTCCTACGCCAGTGCTGCAAGCTTTGAAGACACCCTCGACACCTCAGGGACATGATACATAAATAAAGCCTGATGCCTCCTGGGCCTCAGAGTTGCGCATTCAGTTAAAAGGAACAGTGCCAGCTTTTTGTCAAGCAAAGTTTTACAATTTGACTTCAGCAGGAATAGAAAATTTGAAAATCAATGATGACTGCTCTTTTCTCGAAGTTCATTATCGCCATACAGAAGTCAAACAGTGTTTCATGAGCAATAAAGAGTTAATATTGTCGTATCCAGGAGCAAACCATAGCGCTGTAACATAACATTGGTGTAAGTGAAAAATGTATGCAAAAGAGAAGAATGCATGCAGTCTTTACCGAAGACTTAAAGCCTGAGATTGCATGTCATACTCTGATTTTCTTACCTTGTGCATGGTGTGTGAATGATTGCATGAACAGAGACGCGCCGCTACTTGCTGCCACATTGCCATTCAGAGGACCTTTTTCTGTTTTTGCTATGAAGACAAAAGGGTGGAGGACGTGTGATGCGCCCGTCGTTACGTGAACCATTAAGGAACATTATGG
The DNA here is from genome assembly GCA_020233015.1 of Callinectes sapidus. Taxonomy (NCBI): domain Eukaryota; kingdom Metazoa; phylum Arthropoda; class Malacostraca; order Decapoda; family Portunidae; genus Callinectes; species Callinectes sapidus. The sequence continues at coordinate 9,165,203 of CM035186.1, read as the reverse complement.
GTCGTCTGGAAGCAGTAAGTGTCTCCAAAGCGACCAAGTTTGCCGTTGTGATGAGGAAATGAGATGAGAGGTGCAGCCTAACCGAACAACTCTGTGGTGATTTGTAATGATAATAATTGGGGCGCTGTCTTTTATCTCGAGGATCGAATAACGCGATTGTTTGTTATTTTCTTGTGTTGCAATCATGTCAGGGAAGTTGAGTATTGCCAAATGTAATTACGCCTGCTCACGCCACCTGCACCAGCCAGACGTGTCAGCATTTAGCCTGATTTTTCCTTCACTGCCGCAGGACGTGAAGTGGCGCGCGAGTTATTGCTTAGTGTCCAGCCTGTAATTGAAAGAGAGTAAAGAAAACAAAAGAAAGGAAAGGAAAGGAAAGACTGAGGTTTTCAAACCGTCTCTCGGCCAGCAGGAGCCTGTCTCCCCTGGTCAAACAGCTCCCGGTGTCACTGTCACCAGTGTTCATCCCTAATTGGTTTGTTCTCCACGCCGTCCCCGCGGCTCATCAGCTGACGCTCGCACGGAGCTGACTGTCACTGCCCTCGTGCTGTGCTGTGCTCACCATCGCTTTTTCCCTCCACCTTTTAATGAGGGGATAGAAAGAATTGACTGGTACAGTGTACTGTGTGGGCAGCTCTTAGGCCGTAGCCAGTAGCTGCATGAGCTTGCTGAAGCCCAAGGGACGAGAGCTTCGCGGCGAGTGTCATCCCAGTTTGCTGGATAGGAAATAGTTTTAAAAATGTTCACGTAACGACAATTCATTTCCATTGGCCCTATGTAGATATTTATTATGTACAAAAGCGTCATTCATATATATATATATATATATATATATATATAGATATATATATCTATATATATATATATTATATATCTATATATATAATATATATATATATCTACACCACACACACACAACACACACACACACACACAACACACACACACACACACACACACACACACACACACACACACACACAGGAACAATATCTTTAATTACAATCGTGATTGTGGTGTTGCATTCTTTTTTAATGTTTCGTGATGAATATTGATGCAATTGGTTGCATGACCTGGATGGCACAAAGTAATGACCGTCAATTCTCAGAGCGCAGCGTCAATAGCTCTGTTCTTTCCAGTTGGTTATCTGGTGATAGCAACCGTCATCAATCAGCGAATTGAGATCAAAGAGTAAGGTCACCATAACAAGGAAAGTGCTTACGTAACTTGCCTTTCTGATGTTGTCAGTTACGCCATATTCAAACAACCAGCATTGTTTGTGCTTATTTGTTATGAAACCGTAGCCTTGAATGGAGCCTTTTGAGGGCGTGTCAACCAGGTCATCAACGCTGGTATGTCCCGCTGCTGATGATGATATTTCTTTTCTTTGCTAGGTCTCTCGCTGTCCCCCTATCCAGCATTTTACTCCTAGTGGTCAGCTGGTCAACTCTTGGTCTGTGGTCACCTATAGTCAGTTATCAAGCCTAGTAGCGTCGCCCCCTCTGTCTCATAATCATCTGTGTATATACGCCCTCCATCCACTTTCCCTCCCTCTCAGCCACACTCAGGCCTTATCCTCGCACAAAGCACTAAGACCCTCTTGGTGCTAGACTGAGCCACACTCTAACTACCACTTCGCCTGAGCAGCACGATTGTTCAGTCTCATTTCCTGGAAGCGTCGTGGAATGTCGTGATTGTGTAGATGAGGGCAGGCTGTGCTTGATCCTCTGGCTAATTAGAGGCGGTGGCAGTAATCCGATAAATTCCGATACCAGGAGCGAGTTGGTGAGGGAATATTGACGTGGTTGTGAGGCGTGGCACTGCTGCGGGAGGGAAGCAGATGAGTGGCAGTGGGAGACAAGGCAGCGTGAGAAGCTAGTGGCGCGAGTCTCGTCCAGCAATGCACAAAGGGAAGCGGTGAGAGTGGTGGATGAGTTACAGCAGCGGTATTGTTCAGGAATTATGAGTACCTGTGTATGTTGGATGAATACCTGTTTACGTTGGATCACTCACAGATCGCATGTAGGAAATTAGTTATGAAGGAAGTGATGTTATTGAGACGTTTCTTGGGAATATTTATTTAATTCCTCTTAACAAAGTGCTTCTCCTCTGTTTTTTATTGTGATATACGCGACTGATTGAACAAGCATTAATTTATAAATTATCGTTCCCTTTGCTTTTTGAACATTTACTGTTGTCTATAGGCCCAAATTCAGAAATGCTTTGCTTTCTCACTACGATTATTTTCAGAGGCCACGAAAATTATTGCTAGCTTTCTAAAGTGTTTTTCATGTTAATGTTGAAGAAATCCTGTTAACCACTTTCAGTACTGGGACGCATTTTCATATTCATTCTGCTTACTATTTCTCGATTTTGTACAGCTTCAGAAACTCATGTGGGGATTAAAATAGAGCAGACTCTGGCTGTTAATCTTCTAACCTCCTTAGACGCTTATTAATGTCAATGACGTCTAATGACATCCAAAAATTAAGGTAGATATGTATCCCAGTACTAAAGGGGTTAAACCGTTGCGAGAACCATAAAACCACCCTTAAAAACTCAATTACCTGCAAAATACTTAAGCCTTTTGAATGTAGTGGAGGTGCGCCGCAGGATTGTTTCAGATTTTGCTCCCTATTGAGGTTAGGTGGATGTGGTGGTGTGCCGTGTCCCGAGTGGTGTGGTAGGAGGGGGTGAAAGCTTGAAGGGTTGGGGGTTCAGGGGTTAGTGCTGGCTATTGTAACCCGAGCGATTATACATTACTATTTTTTTTCCATTTCTGAGTTGTTTTTTCATTGGCCTCCTGCCCATACTGTCATAATTTTTTTATGTAGTGCGTTTTTTTTTCTCTCTCTCTTCTTTTTTGTTGTTCATTCCTTGTCTGCGCCAGACAGCTGAAATGGAAATCTTACTTGATCGGGTTTTGTGCTTCTCTCTCTCTCTCTCTCTCTCTCTCTCTCTCTCTCTCTCTCTCTCTCTCTCTCTCTCTCTCTCTCTCTCTCTCTCTCTCTCTTGTTATCACTATAAAATCAGAGTCTCTCATGGAATTTCCTCCTTTCGGAAGTAGGAAAGAAAAAAATACAACAAAATCAGAAGCCATGGTAGTATTTATAAGAAGCTTGAAATAAAACTTAAATTCGTCGAGCAAAAGGGAGAGAGTAATTGTGATGTAAGAAGAGCGAAAAGTTTTAACTGGTCTCACTAAAACTCTCCCGCGGGATGACAGGAGGAGGAGGAGGAGGAGGAGGAGGAGGAGGAGAAGGAGGAGAGAGAAGCGAGGCAGCAACCATCACCGTCTGCTTATCTCGTTCACTTCATTTGACTTATTCGTACATTTCCTGAAAACTCAGACACGCTCTCCGTCTCATGACAAACAATCAAACTGTACCACCACGCTGCTTGAAATATTAGGTCTTAGTTTATTCCAAGAAAATAAAATCAACATTGATCTACATTCTACTTCAGTAAATGCTTAGTAAGCTTCTTTCGACAGAATGAAAAGATTGATATGAGACAAAAACTTCAGCAATTCATCTCAACTTAATACATTGTTATATTTGATGAAAGACACTTTTGATGATCTTTTTCAACATTACAATAGTGAATTTGGATGTTGAGATAGTCACACCCTTGTCAAGAAGCTAAGGTGAAGAGTAAAAGCGGCCCTTATCCCTAAACTTAAGGATTCAAAAGACTTAAAACTTAAAAGACTTAAACTTAAAGACAGTCCTCAATCCTAAACTTAAAAACTTAAAAGACTAAACTTAAAACCTTAAAAGACTTAAAACTTAAAAGAATTAAAAAAAAGACGGTCCTTAGCCCTAAACTAAAAGGCTTAAACTTAAAAGGCTTAAACTTAAAGACCGCCCTTATCCCTAAACTCCTGATATTGTCACTACCTTCACCTTGTCACCATTACGACGCGTGCACTGAAGTCGACAGCCTGCATACCCGCTGCGCCGCGTCCTCTAATTAGAACGCCATGTTAATTATTGCTTTCGAATTTAATTGCCAAATGAGTTTTGATAAAGAGATCATTGTCTCGCTTGAATAAAGATTCTGGGCCCGTTTTGTTCATTAACCTGTTTGAAATTATATTGTTGCAATTTATCTAGAAAAAAATGAATAAATAAAATAATGAAGAAAAATATTGAGTGCTGGAATATTGCTCTGTCCAGCTGGAGCAATGAACACAATAGCATGGACGGCATCACGAGGCTATTTACCGAACGCTTACCCTTCTTTTTTCCGCTCAACTTTTGAATAGGCATCGAAAAAAAAAAGTGAACATCAGCTCAGCAAACGAACGACAGCGCGGTTATGAGCAAGTTATGGATACTGCGAAAAATAAAAGAAAGAGAATAAAAAAAATACACCATTACATAACTAGGCAGGGAAAAAAATCGCATATTCGCAAAAAAAAAAAAAAAAAAAAAAAAAAGAATAAAAAGAAAGAAAGAAAACAAGTTAATTACATTTGAGATCGTGGCAGTCGACCATCGAGTTCACAGTATTGCTTGACACTTTGAACTGGTTTGTGAATCAACGGCGAAGCAGAACGAAAAGTGAGCGTTGCTGACCCTCAGATAGAGGGAGAGGAGAGGGAGGCCAGGGAAAACAAGACTGAGGAAATTAGAGGAGGAGGAGGAGTAGAAGGAAGAGGGAGAGAAGGAGGAATACATAGGAATACATAGGAAAGACGAGCGACAGGAGGCCTTGCAACCTATGGAGGAGGAGGAGAAGAAAGAAAGAGAAAGAAGAGCAAGCTTTCCATTATCACTCTTTATTTTACTTTCCAGCGAGAGAGAGAGAGAGAGAGAGAGAGAGAGAGAGAGAGAGAGAGAGAGAGAGAGAGAGAGAGAGAGAGAGAGAGAGAGAGAGAGAGAGAGAGGGAGAGAGAGAGCTGTGTGTGTGTGTGTGTGTGTGTGCCGGGAAGGCTCTTTGTCACAATATTGTACATACCCCCCCCCCCTTGCCGCTGCCGCCGCACAATAAACAGTAGCTTTACTTTCATTGAATAGTGAAGGTCAAGGTAGTTTGTACAATTAAGAGTCATCTACCTCCTATGAAATTCACTCTCTTCCAATTTTATGGCAATAGTTTTTTCTCTCTCCACATCTAATTTCATTTTTTGTTCATTCCTTGAGTAAATGCGTTATTATTATCTTTACTTTGTTCAATCTTGTTTCCTTCATTCACTGTTCAGATTTTGTCACTTTCGTTCAATATTCAATTCATTTACTGTCTCCTTCATTATTCATGCCAGTTAATCTTCAACAGAATACCACGTTGCAGATTATTTTCCTTAACTTTTATTCACTTTATTTATTTTCTCTCGTTTACTTTAGTATAGATGGGGCAGTACACACTATCTTCCTTTATTCCCTTTGTTTTCCTTCTCTTTACTGTTCGAGCAGAATACAGATTAATTATCTTGGCTTCTTTAATCTGGCACTTAATATTTTCCCTTCCTTTAGTATATGCAATTTTATTTTCTCGATTTTAATTTTATTTCTGTCATTCATTCAGTACACGAGCTCAACTCATCAACGTCACTTTCTTTCTATCTATCAATTGTATGATTTCAACATGAAAGCGTGACGTTCTTTTCACTGTGTATATTTTATTCATCTCTCTTGCTTTACTTAACATGACAGAGTACACATTAGTTTTCTTTACTGTTCTTTCTTTACCTCGTTTGCTTTATTTCCTTGTCGAGTTCATATAAATTTCCCTTTGTTTCTCACCAGCAACCATTATTTCATTTTGATTTCCCGGTCCTTCAGCAACTAAGCACACCACACACGACTATCCTTCCTTCCACTTTCGTAGTCTTTCTCCTCACTGCTCGTGCCTCCATAATATTACGCCTAGTCTGAAGCGAACCTTATAAGCTCAAATTAATATTCCTGACAAACATAATTCAACAGACGAAGCCCATTCGTGCATTCCCAACTGCCGATACTGTTAACTTACTCAGCCATAATTTCCTTTAGCCGTTGTGCGCACGAGAAATTTAATGGGCATATATATATAATAACAACTTTCCAGGCACTGCTCGCTCCGAAAACGTATTTACTTCACTATGCGTGTAATTCCCATTGATATTATTAGTAGCAGTGAACTGTCATTGGACGCAAAATAATATGGGAAGCTTTTGAGTGATGCGGTGGACAGCGGTGGGATGTTTGCCTTGTATACACTTCTGCTGAGCGTTTATATAAAGCTGAGAGAGAGAGAGAGAGAGAGAGAGAGAGAGAGAGAGAGAGAGAGAGAGAGAGAGAGAGAGAGAGAGAGAGAGAGAGAGAGAGAGAGATGAGTATGCTTCTTGTTCCTTTCTCTATCTTTAATTTTGTTTCATTTTATTCATTTAATTATAGGTATGGTTTATTTGCTTATTCACTGCATTCATCCATTCGTTTATTCATTCATCCCCTCTTATTTTCAGTTATTCATTTGTTAATTCATTATATTTACAAGACGCATTGCATTTTATTTTCGTGATGTTTATGATCATTCTCTATAATTTTCCCTGGCCAATAGATAGACAGAATGGATGCTGTTCCCTTTATCTGCAGTGCACTAGTCTATATTCAATACAGGGCATTTGCAATTTACCGTTTAGTGAGCAGGTGAAGGTAAAGAGAAGGAAATAACCTGAAGATGTAATTTGACTAACCAGCGAGCGGCCTGAGATTGCAAAATGTGTTCCTAAAGGTGATCAATGTGATGGTGTGGAGTATTATATGCCCGATAGTATTATTTATGGTAAGATTAACACTAGACAGAGATGAAACTTTGTTATTTGTTCGTGGGAAAAGAAAAGTATTAATTCTGTGCTATAATGATCCAGTATTAAGTGACGTGATCATTGAGGTGGTGATAGTATTGCTGATAATAATGATGATGATGATGATGATGATGATGATGATGATGATGATGATAGTAATAATAATGCTAATAATAATGATAATAATAATGATAATAATGATAACAATGATAATAATAATAATAATAATAATAATAATAATAATAATAATAATAATAATAATAATAATAATAATAATAATAATAATATAATGCAATGAAAATTAGAACACAGAAAATATAATACTAAATCCCCCTCATGTGTGTGTGTGTGTGTGTGTGTGTGTGGATCTCTCTCTCTCTCTCTCTCTCTCTCTCTCTCTCTCTCTCTCTCTCTCTCTCTCTCTCTCTCTCTCTCTCTCTCTCTCTCTCTCTCTCTCTCTCTCTTTGCAGTGTTTGAATGGCCATCATCTTCAACTGTTTTACATCCTCTATCTAAATAACCTTCATATAAATAGTAGGATTATGCGAAAGTTCTTTGTGTCCTTGACTAAACCCATCGCTGATACATATATAGTTGTTGTTTTGTTCTTATGTAAGAAGGGAATGTTGGCCAAAGTCAACAAAAACGGTTTGTTTCCACGATTTTTTTTTTTTCTATAGGTTATTATTTGATATTTTCGAAAGTTAACTGAACCTAATGCCAATTGATAAGGTGATGGAAAATGTAAGTAGAATAAAGGTATTAAGAGTCAACATGAACATTATGGACGTATCTGGCACGTGATGTTTATAGAAGAAAAGCGTGGCAGGAGACGAGATGTTTAGGTTAGGCAGACCTCAGGCGATCATACCATTGGTGAAGATGGCAGTAATAAAGGTAAAGGAGGAAGCCTTCAATGCGGCAGGTGAGGAGACGTGCTGGGGGTTTGCATAGCCACTTAGCACCTCCGAAGAGAGCAGCACTTCATCAAAGAATACCGCGGTATAGGCGTAGGGTGGGTGTGTGTGGGTGGGTGGGTGGGTGTAGGTGGAGCTTGGTGTGTCTTGCCTGTAAGCACCTGCATGACTGACAGTACTGGATCATGGAGTTGTATTCTGTGTGTCGGTGTGCCCCTCGTTTCACAGTCTAATGATGACCCTTTGTATGTAAATCTATAACAGAGCAAAACAAGGAATCGTGCTATCGTGGTTGTCCAGCAAGCAAACGAAACCAGGTCTCGCCCGAGCCAGAAGATTGGAGCTCGCCTACTAAATACGCAGTCCCTAGCGACGAACGTGGCAGCAGTGGTCGTGTTGCATTGCATGCTGACAGGCTAGAACAAGGACTGCGAGATGGTGATGATTGACGGCCCTCCCTATGCCTAGCCAACGCATGTCGCTCCAAGATAGAATGAAGAACCTAACCCACTCACCAGTCCGTAACTCTGTCTCTAGTACCTCACCCGACCCAATCTCCCCAATGAAGGTCTCAGCCCTCCTAGATCACTTTTGGCCTCTACCTTCCCATGTTAGGTATTGTAAACTGTTAGAAAAGTGTCTTGCTATACATGTATAAAGGAAGATGCATCCACTCCTCCATAACAGAAAATATGATAAATTACTCCCTATACCCGAGGGCTTCATCTCAACTCTCCTTATGACCACTCGCCACCCTACCACAGGGACCAAGATGGCGACGCTGCCGCCGCCCAGCAAGGTCTCCCCGCTGAGGGCGTATGACCTTGACAGCTACAGATATTACTGAGGCAGCCTGGCAGATGGAGGAGTGCAAACCATGAAGACACCATTTACTTCCCTCTGACCTGAGCACATGTGAAAAAAAAACCTTATCCCGGTAGCGGAAAGCAAGGACCACAGTAATTGAGAGTGCCACAGGTGTCAAATGGCAGACAGACTCGCCTTACACTCCAGCCAAACACTTTCTCACAACAAACTCACAACACACGGTCACATGAGCCACATACCGACACAGAGACATTAGAGTGTGTACCGAGTGTTGAGTGTCGTGCCGTCTTTAGGCGTGAGTGATGAAAGCTGCCTCTTGCGGTGGCGTCAGAAGAGGAAGGTGGGTCCAGCCAAACACCAGGTCTCAGCCTACACGACGCGACCAGCCTCGCTCGCCTAACGGAACTCCATACACTCTCACTAGTCACTCGATTGTGGTATCGTAAGCATTTGTGAGATTTATTTTAGGAGTCTGGTATGTTGATATCAATATGTGTTAGTGTGACGGTAGACCATCACAATGTACAGTACTGCAATACTTGTTGAGCGGTGTGTGTGTGTGTGTGTGTGTGTGTGTGTGTGTGTGTGTGTGTGTGTGTGTGTGTGTGTGTGTGTGTGTGTATGTGTTTGTGAGTGCGTGCGCGCGTGCGTGCGTGTATGCTCACCCCTTCCTCCCGTCCCCCGCGATTGTCATGGTTATCTTGAACATTTCAGCCACGAAAAGAAGGAAAACGCGTGACTTTACTGCAGAGTCGAATAGTTATTGTTTGCGTGATTTTCGAGTCGAGTTAAGTGTAAATATTCGTAGCATTGCATTGCATATGTTGACTGTACTGTATTACCATCACAATTGATCTAAGATGTAGTATTACTACAATCCCTTGATAAATTCAGTGATTCGCTGGAAACGTCCATTAAATGTCGCGCGCCGCATCCACCAACAGACCAGCTCAGCGTGTAGTGTCTGTATGTGCAGGCACCCGAGGAATGGCCAGGCAGTGATACTCGAACACTGGCGGCGTTCAGACAGTGGCGGCGCCAAGGGAGTGTTTGGGGTATCTTGAGCCCTTCTCCCCCAGTAGTGAGCCAAGCTGCCCCTCAGCCACACCAATATTGCTACAACATACATAAGAATATGACAATTTTCCATGAAGCCCCTCCACATTTTACTTCAGCCCCTCCTCAGCCCCCTGTAGTGAAAATTTCCTGGCGCCGCCACTTCGTTCAGGTGACTCTGTAAACAATGAAACATCGCCAAGCTGCGAAAGTCGTTACCTACGATGGCTTGTGGTAAACGCGACTCTGCCACGTCAGCATCCTGTAGTAAGGACTATGGAGTGAAGTATCTTTATTAAGGCGCCAGTAGGTTTGTGTTTAGTGTGTTATATTGCAAAATAATTGAGAGCAAAATCAAAATATTGATGATATTTTGTAGTACGTACCTTGATACCTTGATTAGCACACGAATGGTCACAGTCACCTAGGCAAACGACACTGATCTCGTTAGTGACGAAGTGTAGTGAATAGTAATAATCCATGCACGTAGAGTGAATAAGCAGAAAAGACAATGCGACTACAGAGACGGGAAAAAAAGCGAAGTCTCTTGACAGAATATCTGTCTAGGGCAAAGTTCAGGGACATAGAAATAATACTCATCCCAATATATATATATATATATATATATATAGATTATAGATGATATATATATATATTTATATATATATCTATATATATATATATATATATATATATATATATATATATATATATATGTATATATGTATATAAAACATGTTGGGAATACGCGCTTCCACTGTGATATTGAAAGCATTCACAGATGAATGATCCTGAAAAAACTATATAACAACTTTGTATTGCTTTATTAAATGAGAGTCCAACTACTACTTCGCAACCGACCCGTGAATTGAAAAAGAAAACAATGTTGTTGATGGAGATTAACCTTGAAAGTGTTTGAAGGACCTCCGTATTTCATAAAAGTTTCTTATTGACTTTGTGTGAGAATTATTATGTTTCAGACATATGACGCATTTTTCTATGACAAAAATAAAGATTAAAATTACTTTTCTTACACGTTTTCTTCCTACGATGTGTATCCTGTGTGTTGATGAGGTTGATGGCTGAAGAGAAAATGTAATAGTAGTTTATGCAGAGAAGTGTTCCAGTGGCTTGTGGTGACTTATCTGTTGCTTCTTAGTACTTCCATTTACTTTCCTTATGACTGCTGGTGTAGTTACTTGCTCTGTGCTGTTGTTGCATTCTTCCCAAGCCGGACTCGCTGTGCTCTGTGTGAAGCAAGAACAGGCAGGCATACACTGACCAGCAGAGAACGGCTTTCCATTCTTCGGGAGACACTTGGGAGTTCAAAGTTATTATGCTACTGCTCCTTCTGCCTCTTTCTTCTGCATGTCGGCGCCTGGCACTCCAACGTGAGTCTTTCATCTCAACGGCGACTTTGTTACTACCTTATGGACACCTGACTAACGTGGCAAAAAGTGCATTGAGATGTTTTTGTTTCAGAATAATCGTGTTTTGTATTTATTTTCATCTTCTTTGCCTCATTCCCCCACGCCCCCCACGCTCTACCATCCACTGGTATTGCAGCGTGTGAGGCGTGAAAATATCTTGACATAAAAAAAACTTCCTCAATTAGTCAGCAAGGTCACTGTCTTGTGGGTTGTCCACCAATATAGTAACAAAGCCGTCTCGCTGTGTTTTCTCTTTGTTGTCATACAGGGTAACGTCCTACACTTATAAATCCTTGAAGCAAATGGAAGCATGGTAAGCGACCTCCAGTTTTCCTTTCACTTTTAATGACATGTTTTGCTTTTGCACAATTGGTATTATAATGAAGAAATTTTAAATGAAGTCATTTGACATTTTCAGCTTTGTCTGTACACTGTTTAATGTTACGTTCACTAAACAAATGTATTAAATATCTTAAATAATTTTCTTGTTAATTAGCAAGGATAATTACATTGAATAAATTATCATGTTTGTTGTTCACCCTTATAACGCACAATAATTAATACAATTGACTATCTGTCGCTGTGTGTGTGTGTGTGTGTGTGTGTGTGTGTGTGTGTGTGTGTGTGTGTGTGTGTGTGTGTGTGTCTTTATGCACATTCACGAATTGTAAAATCATAATATAAACAAGTTCTAATAAAACGTTTTCTTACACAGAACGAGGTGACTTTAAACCGACTGATCTGGATAGGTGAGTCGAGACATCTTCATCTTCCCTTAAAGAGAAAATAATACACTGTCAAATATGAAATAGATTGAAGAATAATACGTTCACTAACAGAATGAATAACAGATGGGAATTCAAGTACCAGACCCAAAAAATTACTAACCCTGTAAATACTGTCCTTCATGATTTCTTCTGTGTGCATAAAAGTATCTTAATATAGATATCCCATACCACTCAACTCCCAGACACTGACAGCTTCCTTTCCCACAGCGACAAGAGTGACCTGGAGAGCCAAAAAGGGGCGAACGGTAGGCACCAGTACTGTGGTTCAGAGTCAAGAGGGGGTCGGGTGGGAGGAGGCAGCGCAGGAGGCCACCATCCCTCTATCCCTCCCGACGCCCTCTACACTTCCAGGCCCAGACACACCACTCCCTCTATGTCCTCTAAACCTGATCATGAGTATGAGAACCTCAAGGTGAGACTAGGGTAGGCCAAGGCTGAACGGAGCGGGGCAGTGTGGCCGCGTGTTGTGTCGGCAAGGTGGAGCAGAAAGCAGCTGTAAGGGAACAAAGCAGTAATTTTCGCTAGTCACTATTCTTTGTATTCTTTACAGCTAGTTATTTCATAGGTGCTATGCTTTCTCCTATGACCTCACCATAGTTTTGAAAAAAGCTGCTTTCCACTTCGTCTTGCCGCCGCCGCGCCTCCTGCTGTGGCCCAACCAGCTTCGCGCCTTCGGGACAGCCCTCCCTGCTGCCCCGAAGCACTGCCGCCGCCACCACCACCACCACTACTCACAGCTCACGCAACGCTCCGTCTGTATTATACAAACCGTTCCAGACACCTGTGCACCTTAGTTGTTTGTACCGTGTGCATATTATGTACATACATTACTGTTGCTATACACTCCTGTCTCTTTACGGCGATCATTATATTCATTATAGTCACTCAACACCACCATAAAAATCAGTTACTTCAGTGTAGGACTGGCGACCGACACGAAGTCTGAGAGTTGTAATCACCAAGTCCACAAGTGGCTTCAAGTGAAGTACCACATTACCTACCTAGCACAATATATATACAGTATATGTATATATATATATATATATATATATAATATATAATATTATATATATATATATCTGATATCTTATATATATATATATATATATATATATATATTATCTATTCATTCATTTATTTATTTGTTTACTTATTTGTTTATTTATTTATTATATCATGAGACCAGAAGACTCATGTAGGTGTACTTAGATGATAAATGAGGCCCAGTATTATGAATTCGCCGTCACGTCACTCTTTACTACATCAGTACTAACACCTGTAGCTAGACACATTAACGTCTGCTCACTAGACTGATAGTCTTCTCCCTTCCTTCTCCCTCAACACGACTCTGCAGCACTGTAGCCGTAGAATACATGAGTATTGTTGCTATTAATGTTGATTTTATCATTCAGACACGTTGCTGTACCAGATATATTCACTGGCAATCAATAACAACTCTCTAGATGTTTCCCTGAAAAAGTATTAGTTCACAGAAGTAGAGATGAGTGGCAGCTTTATGATTAATGAACGGTATAGCAATGGTTGCCTTGTACGGTGAGGTGTCATCATGTGGCAGTAAATTACATTGTAGATATTTCTATTTATTCATTGGCACCAATTTTACCAGCGATTGCTCTTTGACGGCCCACTCAAAGGATTAGAGGACAAAGTATAATTACCATATCAATACCATCAATCCCATGTATGTGGTGAATAGCTGTTTAGACGGCAGACTAAAATTATTCGAGGACAAAGTACAATTATCATTGTAATACTTCATAAAATTAAATGTCTTTACTGTACCACATTTTATTAAACATAACCTTTTAAGCACATCTACATGTTTTAATTCATGTTCGCATTTTCAGATAATGCCAACACAAACGGGAACACCAAGCTCATGCCAGGAGACGAAAAACAGCAGCAGCACCAACAACAGCTGCAGACAGCAGAAAAGAGATGAGCTCACAACATCAGCAGAGACCGGTGAAGTGGAGGAGAAGAAGGCAGAGGAGAATGAAGAGCAAGTGGGTACGGGAGGGGACCAGAAAGAGGGCAACAACACCGGATTCATACAGAGCGATATGCTCACCTTCAAGAGGCAAGACATTTCACAAGATGAGGCCAGAGACACATCCAAGATTTTCAAAAAGAGTCCGCAGTACGTGCCTGTGTACCGACCAAACCCAGAGCGCGGGTCCTCGGCGCTTCAAGACCGTGTCAAGCCGACCTCGGGCAATCATCCGCGGCGACCCAGCACAGGAGTGATCTACGCAGAGCTGCAGCTGCCCCGTGCCTCCAACAACGGCTCCATGAGGCGCGGGGAGCAACGGCGCCCCAAGACCCAGTACGCGGAGATCACCTTCCAGGGCCACCCACTGCAAACAGCTGATATATGATCACGTCAAGCGGGTTGACGCGTCGCCATCAGCAGTAATGTTTCAAGCTGTGAGTCTCTTTAAGTGAGGAGGCGTGGCTGCGCTAGTCATCTGATAGCTTGACGAATATAGAAACATCTTTTTTCAGATCTTAACTAAATTTATCTGTGAATGTGCAGTGTGATGTACATCCAAGCCAGTTTCTTTTTTTCAAGTAGAGAGGTTTTTATATGAAATAACTTCAGCTTACTTGTAACACTTTGAGCAGGTCTCTGTGTCGATGTTTGGCCTCAAGAGAATCCGGGCGTATCACTAAAAATACAAAAAAAAATCATAAAAAAGATTACAAATAAAAAAAAGTAAACACACACACACACACACACACACACACACACACACACACACACACACACACACACACAATTCAATTCCAGCCTGAGGATTTGAACTTAGAAGCCTTTTAAATTTAGATAAGTCAGCGGAATATTAGAAAAAACTCTTGTAAGGGCAGCCAAGCAAAGTTCTGCCAGCCAGCTTCTGCCTAGCGTGTGTAGACGGAGGTGTTTGGGCCGCGTGTGGCTATGGCTGTCTGTTCCGCTATTTCGGCTTCTCTCAGTGTTCTGACAGGATCTCTATTCTTGGTAAGCAATTGTTGTCTAGCGGCAGGTATAAGATGGAAGCATTTTCTAGGGGCAACTTTAGGATTAGGTTATAACTTAATGAATTAGTCTGCTGAATGTGAAATTACTGGTAAGGAGTAATAATTGTCTATACTTTTCATAAGCATCCTGAACCATGTACAGCAGTGTGTCAACAACCGAAGCTTACTATGTACTTGTATCTCAACCTTCAGCCGAGCGCTTCACGGTCTGCACATCAGTTTAATTTAGTTTCCTTTGATTGCTTTATTCCATCACTGTATCCTATGCAAAGAGGGATGGTTTGTTTTTTGTCTACGAGGGAAGTGCAGTCCTCGGGTTGTGACATTTTATTTTCACCCTTCCCCTCCCCGCCAGGTGTAGTGATGAATGTAGTGTAGTACCTCTCCCTGTTCACCTCTGGGAGGAGGCGGACCTCGCCGCACCTCCGAGTTACCTCTTTTAACCTAAGACTCCCAAAGATCAATTCAGATAATGTTAAGGTTAGTGTACATAATCAGGACTATCCAGCCAGTTCTCTGATGTTACTCCATGACTGCGGTCAGGCCAAGGGAGGAGTGATTCAGGCTTGCCCGCGTCGCGTCTCATCCTTGCCGCTGCTATTAAAAGAATATGAATCATATCTCTATCCAACCACCAGAGGGAAGCACTTTATCCGTGACTCCAGCACCGCCACTCCCCGGCCCAGCACGCCCTCCACATCGAGTCTTGTGTTCGTCGTCCTGTTGGCAGTGTTGATCTTTTTCCGTTTATTTTAAGTCTATATTTTGTAGCCCTGACATAGGAGGGGCTGTGTGTGGTTATGTCATTACGTACATCAACATTTTCCTGGTAATACAAAGCGTACCAATTATATTCCCCATCTCCCTCCAATTCCCTGGCTGTTTCTACTTTTCATATAAAATTTAGCAAAACAACAACAATGTTTATTGCACTGTACGCTCTGTGCAACCTAGTGAAGTGTTGAGGTATTTGAGTTGCCGGCAATGTTGCGAATTTTTGTGTCTGTATGTACATGTAAATTTGTCTTCAGTGTATTAGGTTGTTTTGGTCATTTACTTATTTGGTATTTTCTCATAGACATCAATGTCATCTTTCAGAGGACACCACTTTTTTTTAAGGTGTGAGTCATTCTGTTTGGATGTTACTGAGCTTCAAGAGAGTACAGGTATAATATAAGGTAACGCATCAACTGTAACAGACAGGGAGAACGAAGTGTGCTCAGTGCAGCGTGTAATATGTGTTCCGTAGCTAAGCTCTCGCCCTCCCAGGCCAGGTAATCAGCAGCGGTGCTCACGCCTGGCAGTCTGCACGTGGCCAGCACTGCTCCGCTGTGGGCTGATGGCACCGTTTACTTGTACCACCATTTAATGACTATTTGGCTTAAAACTTCAAGATAAAAAAACAATGATCATATTAGGTTTCCTCTGGCGATAGTCACTTGAGGTTCTACAGTCGTGCCTTAGCATCTAGCTGTTAAAGTACAGATTTTTTTTTCTTAGTTATCAGACATACGAAATTATCATATGCATCAGGAAAGTGTTGAACGTCTTTCCTATTCCATCATAATGAGACATTGAGACACTAACAAGCCAAATGGAGCTGGGTATATTGCGGGCCCAGGTGTCTAGAGCTAAGAGGACCTGCTTGAGGGCTGCTTGCTAACCCCACTGGACCCTTCATGATGACAGCCACTGCTGCTTTCATGGCGGCAAAAAAAGTTTATTGTTATCGTTCCTTCGCGAGACATTGTCCAGTCCACGGAGATCGAATCAGATGGTGAGGCTTGTGTCCTTCATTAAACCATGGCTAGTGACAACATCAATTATCGAAGACAAGTAATTAGAAAACTTCAAATCATCATATTACTTTACTTCAAGTTTTCACATTGGAGTGTTTCTGATGTGTAACTTAGAAACCGTGCTACTATACGATTTTGCAGAAACATCATCATAATTGCATGTATTTCAACCCAAATGTGTAAATCAGAGTGATTCCAAGAGTTCTAGTTTTCATGATAAGTCGTTTTAGGTGAGCATTGCAGCAGTTAAGAGAGACAAACATCAATTGGTTCGGT